>VZTB01017505.1:76767-106649 GCA_013397245.1 Thryothorus ludovicianus
TCCTCCGCAGCAGCGGCGCCGGCGCCGCCGCCGCCTCCCCGAGCCCGCACAGCGCAGCGGCCGCCGCGGCACACACTGCCGCTCTTGAAGAGTCCGCGCCCAGCTAAAGCGCAGCGCGGCGGGGCGGGGCCTCCCCTGCTCCTCAGGGGGAGGAGCGCGGCCAATCGGGGGCGCCGGGGGCGTGGCTCGGCCGGGGGGCGGGGCCGCCCGCCATTGGCGGGGCCCCGCCTGACGCGACGGCGCCGCCCTTTCCCCACAGTCCCCCCGGCAGCGGGGCCGTGTGGGAGGCGAGCGGGCAACGCCGCTCCCCGCTCCGGACACCTTCGACTTTTAACGCCCAGCACGGCTAAAGAGCTAAAACCTCTCATAAACACACACGGTCCAAGTCACTATCGTAAATATAAAGCCCTCAAGTTCGCCCACATGGCATTCCCTCCCTCCGAAGTCACCCCAGTGCCCGGAGGTGAACACGGGCACAGAGGAAGAAGCCCCGTTTCCCCCTGCGGGCTTTGAAGTAACCGCAGACAGGCATGAGATTGCATAGAAATGCTTTATTATGTTTATTTGACCAAAGTAATTAAAATAAGGCATCCCGGGTTAGATGTAGTAACAGAGGTCAGCTGCATAGCAGGTGGCTGCTGCACAGTGAGCAGGCGTATGGCAACAACAGCGAGAGTGTCAAGTTCTGCTTCTCCAGGGGATATACAAATTCAGTTATATTAATATTTAATTTTGTTTATTTGTTAAGAATATGGCTTCTCTCGAGTTTTCATTCTGAAAAGTGAAGTTTGGATTTGACACAGTGGGTTCGAGTCTGAAGGATCAGGCTACCCAATGTTCCAGAGATAAAAATTGCCTTTCACTAAGCAGCTCTCGACACCCAGAGAACTACTCTGTGTTGTACAAAGACAACATATTCCTTAAATATTAGATATTCTTCATTATGAGCACACTGTTAGTAATAACATGTGCTTTAAGTGTCAACTCCTTTAAAGAACATTATACAGCACATTTATTTTACTTACATTCCGATGTCTGATTTTATGCCATATATTAATACAGAAAAGCACCTTCTGCAAGACTCTGCAAAGTAGTAAGCATCTGCCCTACTTGTCACTGACAATGTCTCTAGCAATAAGTTCTTTCATAATTTCATTGGTACCACCATAGATTGGCTGAACACGGGCATCCACAAAAGCTCTGAGGAAGAAAACAAAACAAGGAAATATTACAAACAACGCCTCAGTTTGAACAACCAATCAAAACCAAAGAGCATTTTATCTTTAGAGATTCCTCTTCAAAATATACTCTTCCCATTGATAAAGTAGTTCTTATTTTCTAAGAGGCTTCAACTACCTGGAATATTACTTTCCAGGGTGCTGTGCACCAACCAGAAACTGGGTTAGTATCTCTTCCCTGTTTGTTTATAGAGTAAAGTCTTCACTATTGCCTCTAATTCAATAAAAAAAATAAAGCCCTATAAACCCAGCCTGCTGCTACTACTCCACACCCAAGTCTTATTCTTTTAAAGCGCACACAGGACTTTTCCATCCTCATCCTGCTTCATCAGCCCAGGAGCAATGTGGCATTCTCTGGAAATCTACTTTTACTGGACCACAGAGATAATAAAACCCTGTGTGGGCAAGTACTGTACACAAGGACAAGCAGGGTTTCAGGGACACCCCAAGCACAGCTTGCTGGCCTTCCTTTAATAAGATGGTGCAAATCACTTACAAATTACACTCAATGAAAATATTTTAAAGCAACATTTTGTACTCAGTGTATTTAAAATTTTAAAAAGTTTAAATCTCCTTAGTTAAAAAAATTAGCTTACTTATCACAGCTGCTCAGCAGTCCTGTTTTTGCTGTTTTCTACTGTCAGATTACCACCTCTTTGATTTTTAAAATAAAAACAGCACCTAAATCTACACTTAGTGTGTCACATGGCCTGTACACAAACTTCACAGATAATATACATGGGTATATAGAAAAGCTCCATAAATGTCTCTAAATTCACAAAGATAGAAAAAACTGGGAGTGGCAAATTCCTTTTCCTACATATGAATCTCTTAACTTTTTCATTTTAAAAGGTGTAAAAAAGCTGAATGTAGCCAGTTATGCTCTTGCTTTGATGATTTGATACTCAGTGGTATCTGATCAACATGTTTTCTTCATCCATATGCATTAAATTTCAGATAAAACATAAGCTAGCTCCCCCCATTTCTACTTTTATAGTTCTGCTTCTGTTTTTCCAATTAACATTTCCTTCTAAAAAACCAACTTCTCTTTTGTGGGAAAAAAAAAAAAAAGATAGTAATTGCTGAACAGCTTGTGAGTCATTTGGAGAATCAAAACAAAGCCTTCCTGCAGACATCTGTACAGTGGATTCCCTCTCAATTAAACATGATAAGAAAGGAACAGTAAATCACTACTAACACTAAACTAAGAGATGCAAAGGAAGTGCCTCCTTTGACTTTGCTGGCCATCTTTCATCACCCAATCTGAAAAGTTACACTTACTTTGCAATTGGATACTCCCACATGTACCCCCATCCTCCGTGCATTTGTACACACTGTGTAGCTATGCTGTTCTGGAGATCAGAACACCTTAAATGGCCAAAAAGAAATTTGCTTTTAGAAGGACATTATGCTGCAAAACATTACAAAAGATAAAGCTAAGTTAACAAGACAAAAACATAACATGATTAGTAAGGAATAAATGCTGTTCAATTTAATGCATTAAAGCTTTGTTTCCTTTATGGGACAGCTTTCAGAAAACGAAAGGTTTCAAAGCAGACAAGCTTGTTTACCTTTCTCACAGGCCAAGAGAATGCTCTTGTGAAGCAAGTTGATACAGTCTCTTTTGTCAAATCCCTCAGCTTTGTCAGAAATTAACAATAAACCAGGCTTCCCCCCACCACTACGGTTAGCAACACACCAGGATACTCCTTGAGCACAACCATCACCTGGGCATAATTGATTTTCTGCAATAAACTTCCCCAACAGCCTTTTCCACAATAGTCTTCAATTCTAAAACATACTGTAATTCTCCAACAGCATTTGTTGACTGCAAAATATGGACTTATAGCAAAAAAGAAAATTGCTAGAAGGCAGGAAAAAACCCACTTTCTAAGCATATAGCTTTCAGTGGCAACAGAAGAAATGCAAATGACAAGCCAAGTCATTTTGGAATAATGAACCATCCCCTAATTCATTTCAATCCTTACAGTTTATTACACCAACTGTAATTTTGCAGCAGCAAGTTATTGCAACTGTCTTTTCTAAATATATTCTCAAATTCTTTTAGGTACGTACCACAGCCTGTCACCACAAGAAAAAACAAATCAAAACAACCCTACAGACCTTTCTCCAGACACAAAAAAAAAGGATGCACAAACCAGATTTTAAAATCCTTCAAAGCTCCAGCTCAAGTCATTGACTACATAAAAAGTTTGAAGGAAAACTTGAGACTAGAGGGAATCTCCTAATACATTGGGGAATAAAGTAATTCTACATTCAAGCATTTTCTAGACCATTTAAATGAGTCTTATGGAACTTCCACTGGGGAAAGAGGAAATCCACAAGAAATCCTGACGGTAAACAGCTGTGAAAGTGAGGGAGTTCCAAAAGCCTTGCTCAGGGAAATTTGTTGAGGAAGTGAGTCTGCATATCTCAGCTGGCATTAGTTGTTTCCTCCTCCTCAAAACTGAATGCCTCTGCTTCTGAACCTGATACTTCTAGGTACCCACTGCCAGGAATACCACTCAAAACCCTTCCTTCCATTGTAAACATTTCTGCTCATTTCCTCTGCACTTATTTTGAAAAGCCTAAAAACTGTAAACCTGTGTATCTTCCATACATTTCTTTGCTCATGTCTCATGTGGTTTTTTTCCCCCATCTTTGCAACAAGCTAAAACTACACAAATTCACATACCACTACCTTAGATGTTTCCAGCTGTTTTGCTCTGGTAAAATTTAATTAACATATAACACCACCAAGAAGGGGGTGAGGGAGAAGTTGTGGACAATAAAGGAAAGCACTGTTCAGCCTCAGTTACAGCAATAGCTATAGCCAACTATTTCTTCCCAAAACCAGATAGTTTTGAAAACTGGCTAGGCCAAACAGCTATTCTTAAGCAACATTAACTAAACAGTATCAGAGCTTCAAATATATTTAAATTTGGCTCCAAATATTCAAATTTTGCTTTAAAAAAAACCCCAAATCAAGGCACATACCCCATTAAAAAACAACAAAGAAAACAAAAAAACACCCAACAACAAATTGCTGACAATAAAATGTAAATCTTTGTCTAAATACCAATGGAGAACTCACTTTTACTAAAAGCTAAAGCAGAGGCACGATCTTGTCATTAATGCAAGCCTATTTTCGAGGTAGGCCTTTATTTTAAAACTGACCTGGTTAACAAGCCTGGTTTGCAATGTGACTTTGATTTTTGTTGACCACATCATCAGAGGCAGGATCATGCAAGCAGCACTCCCAGGTGACAGAGAGCACCTACCAGTACTTTGCCATGGAGGCTGTGGCTGAGTCCAGGCGTTTCTCCGAGTGCAGCTGCAAACAGTTGTCCATAAAAGCTCGGGCCACACAAATCTGTGTCTTTATTTCAGCCAACTTGTGCTGTACTGTCTTGTTTTGGAAGTGGATAGAGAGGGTAGAGGGAAGAAGCATAGTGCAGTTTAATATTTTAGGCAGAAAATGCAGTGTTTTATAAAAGGATTGCTGTTAGAAATCACCAGTTCAAATTTTAGCTCTGTACATCAGGAGACATGGTACTTTCCCCAGACAATTATGTCTTCACCAGTCTAATCAGACAAAGTTACTGCTCTTTACTTCTCAAGGTCAACTCAAAACACAAATTTAAGAGAAAAAGCACAAGAGAAAGGGAAAACAAATTCCTAGAAAGCACGTGGCAGGAGGCCCAGAGTGCTCTGTCACTCTCAGCTCTCTCCTGCAAGGGAACATCCTTTCACTCTGTAGAGCCATGAACTTTCCCAATTAATAACACTTCACCATCTCTTGATGCTTTTTCTATGTATTCCTCAGAGTTTAAGCTGCATGCAAAGAGACTGAAGCAAAACATAAAAGAAATTTTAGACTATCAGGAAATTTTCCAGCACTGAGTTCTGTCACATTGAAAAGGCGGACTAGACAGAAGAGCTAAAATCCATCATAAAGTTATGTAAAACCAGACCAGGCAGGCATCTGACCACCTTCTTGTAATTCTGGTAGGGAGGGCATAAAAACATCACCCACTCATATAAGTTCTTTCTTATTTCAGTTCTAGAAATATATATTAAAAAAAAACCAACTTGCTTCCCTTGACAATAAACATACTGGACCAGTGTACTACTACAAGGAAAGAATTCATTTCAAATGCTGTACTGTGGCATGACTAAATGAATTAGCCCAAGGCAGAGCTCTAATTGGAAAGGATTATTTATAATATGCACATTCAAGTCATCAGCAGCAAAAAAAGGAAATTGAAGGGATATGCAGAAATTCATTATTTTGGCAAAAATAATATGCTTTATGAAATTTATTGTCCACTTGATGGTGGCCTAGCCTAAAAAGGGAGATTATTTCGGAGATCTGTGCTCAGTGAACTACTACAAATAGGAAGCATCCCTCACTTACTTAAAAAAAAAGTTAAAATATTATTCTTTTGTGTTTCAGTCGCACAGTGCACATACTAAATTCCATCTGGAACTATGGCTTCCTGAAAGTTAACTTTAAAAACAGATGAAAATCATAATCCCCTGAAGGTTACCTAGCATTCCAGCCTCTAAAAGTTTCAGTTCTGGTGCCCTTCACAACTAAATATTTGAATTTGATAAATAAAGTCTGAAGACATAGAAATGGATTTTTCTGTTAATTATTTCAAAAGTGAATTAAAAAAAAAATAAAAAGAGGCAGACAACATCTTTAGCCCATATGAATCAGTTCTATTCAGGAGCTTGGCCTCCTTCAGCCCTAATAGTTAATGTTGCTGTCAGGAAAACTGTAATACAGCAATCCTGTGGAAAGCAACATCCATTTTACCACTGCAGCTAAAGAGTGTAGGCACGATCACCTCAAAACTCAACTACCTATCCCATCAGGAGTGAGCTCTGCCCACAGAGCATGACCCAACAGTTTTACATGCAGCCACACCAACACCCAGACTGCTGCTGGCTGAGGAATCTCATTACAACATTCATGAAGCACCTCTGCAGCACTCGGCCAGCAAGGTCACTGCTGGGAGTCTCCTCCTCCAGCAGCCTCCAAAATAATTTTTCTGCAATGTTCCGTGTCCAGAGGAACACAGTACCTGCATAGGCAGCCCCCAGGATTTCAGGCACAGACAAATACAGGCAGGTGGGATGGACCCTGTGATTAGGATCTCTGGCAGTAAAATGCAAGCCTAAGATCAACAAGGGAATCATTCTTCAGCAGCAGCAAGGAGCCAGAAAACTTCCTGCCATTTCCCTCTCAGAAGCAGCACTGCCAGGAGGTTACCTACCCAAGTCACAAAATAGATATATTAACCCTTTTCTGGTGCTTCTTTAAAATTATTATTTTTGTATTTCAAAAACGAACAATGGGCACAGAGGAAAAAAGCAGCCACAGTCCAACAGTGAAAGCTTTGAAAACAACCCTGTGAAAGCAGCCCAGTGATTTTCATTTGGTCACTGCTTCACATACACAGGTGCACAGCAAACACACACTAGAATCTGTACACAAGCAGCTCAGCTCTAACTCACCTGCAAATGTGCAATTGTCTTCCCAAAAGCTTTTCTCTGCTTCACATAATTCCTTGTTTCTTCAAACATGAATTCACAGCCAGCAAGAGCCATATCAGCAATCAGCAGTCTCTCCTTTTGAAACACAAATTACAGAATCCAGTTGAGTTAGCCCTACATTTCTCCACATCAGATGCACAATTAGGACACAGATGTTCAGTGCTGTTCATTAATGGAGTGGGAGCAGAAGTCACATAAAATATCAACCAGACATACTGCATTATTGAAATTAATGAGTCAGACAAATGCCTTGCTGTCTAGAGCTCACTTTTAAATCTTTACTGGCATAGTGCTCCATCACAATGACTCAAAAAATAGCTACAGATTTGCCACAGGAACCTTATCAACTGAAAAATTCACATCAGATTCTGTTTCAATTACTGGCTTCCACTGCTCAGTTTAAACAACAACTGTATTTAACAATTTCAACAGGGAGCTCTAGGGGAAAAAAAAGCCTAAAAAAAAGGCTTGTTCTTCCTTCTTCATTGCATGGTGAAAAATAAAAACCAAATGCAAGACAATTTTTTTTTCAACACTGAAACAGTCTGATGCATTGCATTGAACCTGTTGATGGGCACATCTATTTAAAACAGTAACAGATTTCCTTTGATCAGGTTTTGTATTTAAATCATAGTATACAGTTAAATTTAACATGACCCCTAAAAAATTAGGTAAATACATCATACTTTTGACAAAGTACAGACATACTTTGAAAAATTATATTGCCTTGTTATCCTCCAAAATAATTCCAAAACTTCATAACTTACTAGTTTACAACTCAGTTTATTTTGGCAGCTAAACAATTTCTTTACTTTGTAATATGAACAGAGTTCCACATAACTTTAATATGCTTCTACTTGCAGAAGAGCTAGAACAGCAATGCTTGTTTCTTGAAAGAAAATGCCAAATGAATCAGAGATGTCCAAACTATACTTAATCTACTAAGCCAAGTGCTTCCATACTAGAAGTACACAAGAAATCTGTGGTGTGTTCTTTTTAATACACTACCTTCCAGCTTTTCAACAGCTAGGTCATTGATTGAGATCTGTCTTTGAGCTGGTGGGATATCAACACTTTCAGCAATGCCCCAAGAACTCTACACCTACCAGTGTGTGCTTCAGCTAAAAATCAGCAGTATCAACAGAACATAAGACTGTCAGAGACTGGAAAAGATTGATGCTTGAGACATTTTGGGATGCATGTGTGGGGGTAGGGGGCAGGTTGGGCCCTGCTCTGCACACCACACTCCCCAGCCCAGCCCTGTAGTGTCTGTCAGCTGTGGCACACGGGAGGCAGTGCCCCAATCCTGCCTAAGCTCCTGAGTGGCTGAGTGACCACAGTGCCACCACAGGGGGGAGGGCCAGGGTGGCTCTGGGGTTTAAAAGGCTGAGCACAAGGAGAGCTTGTCCTGACCCTGTCAGCCTCTTGGAGTCTCTACCTCATCATCACTGGAACTCAGGAGCTAGTAGTTCTATGTGTGTTTTCCTGTATTTTTTCTATCTATCTTTCTCCCTTTCTTCTTCTAATTCTCTTTCCATGGAACATTTTGGGTAATGTAACATAGGGCAGGTTTAAAGGCTGCTCAGTTAAACAGATTCAGTTAATGCTAAGGTAAGTGTTTTATATTAATTGGATATTGCACTACACCCTTTGTCAAAGTTCCTTGATTTTCTATATTTTGCCAGTAAACCTGTGTAATTTTGACCTCTTGAGAATATCTGGCCACTATTTCTCCTGTGAGCTCAACCCATAGAAATGTTTTGGGGTTTCACAAAGGCATCCCTCCTCAGCAACCCGGGTGGCTCACCACAATACATGGACTAATGACAAAAACTGTCTCTGTATTCTTCCTGCAGACAGCAAACACTCACATTCCTTTTACCTGAGGGAGCTCTGCCATCAGATAGTAGAAGCCTTTGTTCTCTTTTCCAAGCAAGGCACTGGCTGGCAACCGCACATCTTCAAAAAACAGCTCTGCTGTGTCCTAAGAGGATTTGAAATGCAGCAGTTCAGAGCCCATGAAACGAATTCTCCCCTATTGTTTTCTTGCTATTTTGCACTTTAACTTGACATCACAGATTTAGCCTGGAAGGATCCTCCAGAAATTATCTAGCTTACATCCTACTGAGAGCAGCTCCAGAAAACAATCAGCTGAGGGCCTTGAATAGTTAAGCCTTCCAAAGCTCGAAAGATGAAGGCTCCAGGACCTCTCTCAGCCCCTGTGCAAGTATCCAATCACTTTCCTGGTGGACTTTTTTCCCCAATACCTACTAAGAATTTTCCTTAATGTAACTTGTCTCCTTTGCCACTCTCCCATTCACTCTGCTCCTCAAAGAAGGATCAGGCCCCACCATCTCTATAGCTAAACACATCAGCATGATCCTGTTCTTCCAGGCTTCTCCAGAGTAAATGCATCCAGCTTCCTCAGCCTCTCCTTGCACATCACACGCTTCAGATTTCCAGAGGCAAAATCAGGACACGTATGTTGCATGTTTGTGCTCCGAAGTCTAACAAGTGGAACAGAACCATAGTTCCATCTTGCATTTATTTAGCAGTTGTCAGGCATTAAGTGGGTTATACTTTCCCCAAGTCGATTGCATTGGAGGGTGCATGAACTCACTTGAGCCTTCAGGCCGATTTTGCTCAGTTTGCGTCCTTTGATGAATCCCTTCATTCCGTTCTCCACCAGGAAAAGGCTGATGCCGTGAGCAGGGGAGCGGGCCTCGCGGTCCGTCACCGCGACCACGATCACCACATCACTCATCCAGCCATTGGTGATGAACACCTGCAACCGAGGGCAACAGAGCAGAGTGGAGACAGGCTAGAAGACATCAGCAAGCAGCAGAAGGTAAAACTACACTGACACTTTCAAAGGTGAACTGAAAGGCAACGTTCAAGCGTCCAGAAGAATTCCAAGCTTTTGATAATAAGTGTTTTGGAACAAGGCAGACATTAATTTGGGAAGAATTGTGCGGGGCAGAAGGGTGAAGTTAAAGAATGAACAGAACTGTTTCTTTTGTCTGTCCCATGATAAAGAAGGAATACTGTATCAAATGCAGATTATTAAATAAACACAGTTTCTTAAGTTCTGTTGTGTAGAAATTAAATTAGTAAAGCATAAACACTCAAAACTATCAACAGCTTCTTGTCACAACTGCATATTATTATCCTCCAGAACTGATGAGCCTGTCAGATGGATCCATCTTAAGTCCAACAAAAGAAATCTCTCTGTCCTGTTTCAGATGAGTGGCACGAGCACCCTTTCAGCACCTATGCATATCTACCTGCTCTCACACATTCTCAGCACTGAAATTCTGCTAACACCAGAAGTCTCCATCAGTACTATGTTAGCAGCAGCAGTACAAAAGAAGATGAAGACATTCCATAGCTTTCAAAAAATGGTCTGTTGAACCCATACCCCGACTTCAACACTATTTCTTGCCTTCTTATTTTTTCATTACTGAAATGAAAAAACTGCTTTGCCTCAGCTTGACAGCACCACTGAGAGCATCTGATGCAGCTTTTTGGTTTTTTTCTAACAAGACCAGAAAGCTCCTGGATAAAGATTCCACAGTTTGCATTGTTTGTACACAAGTTTTTATCCATTGTTTGTACACAAGTTTTTATCCATTGTTTGTACACAAGTTTTTATCCATTGTTTGTACACAAGTTTTTATCCAGGCCACAGAAGATTTCACAGCAGCAGTGCATATATTTTATTCTTAAACATCAGTACTAGGAATCATACTGTTGATACTACACAGCACATTTTCCTCCCTTTCCTTCACAATTTAATGGAAAATAAGCTTTTTAATAGGCTTACTTTAAAACTACAAAAAAAATCCACATACAAGCCCTTCCATAAATCAGTTTGTAAATTGCCTCCAACAGACATATCTCCAGACCTATACAAAAAAACAGGGACAAAAAAACCCACCTACAACATAACCCACACAAAAAACCCAAACCAAAAGCAAAAGGACTGGGAGGAGATGCTGAGAGCAGTGAACATCCTGCTGCATTCAGCTAAATGCATTCAGTTCCTAAAGCCTTTGAGCAGTGTGCATGTCAGTGCACTTACCTTACTCCCATTAAGAATCCAGTCACTTCCATCTTTTTTCGCATATGTCCGTATTCCCTGCAAGTCACTAAAACGAAATTCAAAATGTCCTTCAAAAAACCATTCCAGAAGCTGCAATTTGTATCTTAAATTCTATCCAATATAAAAAAAGGTAGATTTTACACCACCCAGATGTGGACTCAGTGAAAGGATAGTGAAACAGCTGAGTGTGACAGAAACCATGAGCAGGCTGTGGAAAAGGATGAGAAATCTGTGCAACCATAGAGGAGCAGGAGGTCCCATTTCCCCATCTCTGGCTGGTGGGAGGCGGTGTAATATGAGCACTGACATCAACAGGTCAGCATCCACTTACACCAGCATGCCTCAGATGACAAAAGGCAGATAAAACCACATCCTCTGCACAGGCTCAGTCCTGTTCAGGAGGCTCTGTGGAAAGCCATGAGCAACATCTCCCATTTGTAGAAACGTTGACACCAACAGGTTTTGCACTTCACGTGTCCCTCTCTCTTTTGGGAACTGTCAGATCAGCAGTGTCTACTCCAAACATGTGCTGGGCAAGGAGGGACATTTCTCTGAAAGGATTCAGAGGAAAGAAAAACAAGGTGTCCTGTTCCACAGAAAAAGCTAATAGTAAAGCCAAGCCTTCTTTACCAAGGTGAATAATTTCCCACTGACTGTGCTTCATGTTGCAAGTATGTTCACATGACAAGCAAGTTGCTAACTATAAACTCAGACTGCAAAAGCAAATTCAAAACATGTTTGCCCACAGTGGGACTACAGATATGGATTCTGAGCTCTTGAAATAACAAAGCTGTAATAAAGTAATTTTTAACAGGTTTTTTGAGTCTTACCTATAATGCAGGATAGTCTAGTCTGTCAAGTAACTAACCAAGAGGCTCAGAATGTTTTTCACTGACAAATCAATAGACAGCAAATAATGTTGAGACCATTGTTTTAGTATTTGGCTTACCTGCCAGCCCCAGGTTCTGTCATGGCAATAGCTCCAATGCATTTGCCTGCAACCATTTGCGGGATGAAGTGTTTAATCTGTTCTTCAGAGCCATAGTTTGCAATGTAGGGCATGACTATATCTGAATGAAGGCTGAACCCTGGGCCTGTACAATTAACATACATCCTGGAAAAAAATGGGAGGGAGGAAGTTCAGAAAAAAATACTATTAAAGACCTGAACACTGAACTTGCACCATTACAACACAGACCCAATAATGAAGAAAATCCCATTACAAAAAAGTGTCAGAAGATCTCTGAAACTTGTATCAGTATTTACAGAATTTAATTTCACAGCCAAACGGGTACATAACCTACCAGGGTAAAAAAAAAAAAGTTACCCCCAGTCACAAAACCAGTGTTACTCAAACAATGATGCAGAACACACTTAAAACAGGAGAGATTTACATATGCGTAAACTATCCTTTCATCAAGAAACATCATTTTCTGTAAGCAAATGCAGTCCATAATGAGGACAACTCACGGAAAAAACCCACAGTCACAAACAAGATGACTGAAACTCCTCCTGGAGCATGCAGTACTCACTGCTCCTCCCAGACGATGGCTGAAGAGAGAATATCTGCCCCGATGCCTCCGTGCTTTTCAGCGATAGCAACACCCAGCAGACCCTGCTGTCCAGCTTTTTCCCAGAGCTCCCTGCTCACCTGGCCTTCCTTCTCCCATCTGCAAAATGAACACAAACCCGGGGTCACACACTGAACCCCCCCACCCCTCCATGTGCTGTTGTTTATCTGTCACACTTGCTGCTTCACCCTGCAACACCAGCAGACAGTGTGAAGGTACACAGGCAGCCATATGTCACAGCCAAGAAGCAGCAGCTTAATCACAGAGCTTCTAATCTTCAAGTCCACAGATGACACTGGTATTACAGGGACACCAACTGCAAAACAAGTCTGAACTCCTGCTTCCAATGTGTAACCTGACAAGATTTCATTAAGACTTGTTATGACTCGTACAGCAGACTGGGATTTAGGCAATTTAGCCCCAACCATCTGGATAATTACAGGCAGGTCTTTATCCTCCTAACGTTCCATTTACCCACATAAAAAATGAGTGTAACACATCAGTGTCTTTTATCAAAGACTTCAACTCTACCAATGAAAAATGCTTTATCAGAACCAAGTGATACCTTATTAGTCAGTTTTGTATAAAAATCTGTCCCTGTGTACTTCTTATGAGCCAGTATTGTATCTTGCTTTAAGGTACTTTCAAGTTTGTGGAAATAGATAGTTCAAGCTTATCTGCTGACAGTGGGCAAAATTCTTGAAAAATTAATGCCTCTTTATGGGGTTCAGCAACTCAGTAGAAGGTTGGATGGCCATTAACGGTCCAGCTTTTCTTTTTTTAAATGCCTTTTTTTTTCTAATTCTACAATTTTAACATTATATGGTAAACAGATTTTATCAGAGACATTCCTCTGACACACCTGTGTGCAGCACAGCTATACCATAGCTGTTTGCCTGCAATTAATCAAGTATCTTAGCCCACATATAAAACAGAACCATGGAATCACAGAATGGTTTGGATTGGAAGGGACCTTAAAGCTCATTCAGTTCTGACCCCTTTCCATGGGCAGGGACACCTTTCACTCACCCAGGTTGCTCCAAGCCCCATCCAACCTGGCCCTGACCACTCCAAGTGATGAAGCAGCCACAGCTTCTCTGGGCAAGCTGTTCCAGTATTTAAGCTGATTCACAGAGCTTTAGCTCCTACACTGGAAATCTTAAATCTCTTTTTACCATCTTTGCTTTCCCCCTGATTCCCACTTTCAGGGACATTCCTGTCTCTATTTCACCTAGCACCAAAGCTCCTCCTCCCAGTAATCCACAACTGCATTCACTGATGATTTGTCTCTTCACCTCAGCCCAGACAATTAATGTACTTTGCCTGAAGCCTCTGTTTACTTGAAAGGTGAGAGAACAGAGTGGTTAATTAGCCACTGAAGTGATGCAAGAATACAAGTTCAACTTGATCCAGCCTTCCTAAGAAATTGCCGTGCCAGCAAGACAACAAATAGGATCTTCAGCAACCTCAAGCAGAGTCAATACATGTACACAAACCTGCCCCTGAAGTCCTTCCAACACAAAATGAGGGAAAACATCTCTTTTTATGAACAGAACATGACTGTCCAGTGGAAGAGCATACTATCATAAGGTTGTGGTTTGAGGATAAAACAATCCTGAACTGTCACCAAGCCTGCTGCAAGCCTCCTGCTGCTCAGCCCTGCCCCAGAGCCACGATGCTCCACCCACTCAACTGAGGCACCTCAGCTGCTTGTGGACACACACTTGAGCTGTGCCACAATCCAATTTCAGAATAAGCCCTTCGTTATCCCTTGCTGTTTTCCAGTAAACTAGAAATTGCTTAAGATACTTCTACAGCTTGACACTTACGGTTCAAAACCATTCCCTGAGTTAATTTCTTGCCTTTTCACCACTACAATGTGATTGGATATGACTAAAAAGTGAGCTAACACAAACCTCCAGCTCTAGGCCAGTGGAATTGCAATACTTCTACTCTGTACAGAAAATGCACGTATTTCCACAGAAACAAAAAATAAAGAAAGTCAAAGATGTTTTGGGCAAGTTTCTTAGCATACATAATTCACCTCACCATGCTACATGCACGAAGCTACAAAATCTACTGCAAGAGAGTCAGTAACACAAGATCAAAGCCTTTTTCAGTGACTATCTCCCAGTAGTGTGGGAACTGAACTGTCCCCCAACTCTACCCCAAAAACATCTGTGTCAGTTAATCCCAGAGGCAGGGAAACTTTGCTGCAACTCTGCAAACTGCATTTGTCTGCACAAGGGCTTAAGCTGAGGATGCCAGCTTGCCCACACTGGAGCTCAAAGGATGCATTTAGTTTTAAATTATGTGTGATTTTCCTTCACACATGACTTGGATTTGGTAAATTTGAAATAGAAAGCTTGTACACAAAAACCTAACAACCTTTATATACTATTGTATGAGAAATAACAGTGCTAAAAGCATCTGGGGGAAAAATAGATACTGGCAAACCAAAACGTTTAACAGGTTATCTTACTCTGCATGGAAAGGCAGCACTTCTTCCTGAAAGAACTTCCTGGCACTCTCCCTGAAGATATCATGGTCTGAAGAGAAGATCCTCCGAGTGCCTATATCAAGCAAAGTCTTAGCAGAAGATGGTTCCAGGCGCTTTGTGCCATGCTGTTCTGTTTGCAGAGGACTAAAAAAAGAAAAATAAATGCATCTATTAGGACACAGGCACTCTATTTGCATACCCCTTTCAAAAGGGAGGAAACGCCCCTGTTACTGAACACAGTTCACATCCCAGCTCTAGCACACTATCAGAAAGGATATCCATGAAAAATACAAAGAACTAACATACACTGCCCTGTACTGGACTATTAATGGAGGAAAAGCAAGGCTGGTTTGTCCTTAACACTTCAAATAAATTAAAAACAATAATAATAATACATATATAGGTAAAAGAATAAAATTACCCTAATGAAAACATATGTAAAAATAAAAGAATGCTTCAACAAATAAATAAAACACTGAAATAGTTGCAAATGTCAGTAGTAGAAACCACAAGTGGAAAGCAGAATTATGAAATAAGAAAGAAAGGGTTATAACATTTTTATAGGGGTCTGGATGACATACTACTTTAAGCCTGAAATGAAAATTCACTTCTCATATTTGTGCATTGGATTCTTAGACTTGCTTTTATTGTATTGCCATGAAGCATCAGAAATTTTAAGTACAGAGCTGAGTACATGGAAAAGGCACTCGCTTTTCTTTTCTCAAACTATTTTGTTATTCTCAGTTCCTCCGCACATCCACCGTGTGTAGTCCTACAGAACTCAGCTGAGCCTACACTTATTTTCTCTACTGTAGAGACAAGTCTTTTTTTTATTATCACATGTAGTCAGTCACTCAGACTCTGCCAGTGCAATAATCCCCCTGAAACACACTCTACTCACTTGTAATAACATTTGTTTAAAATGGGATACAGCAACTCGCTCGCTGAGTATTCCGTACCCTCACCTCTCCCAAAAGCTCCACCTTATTTTTAAAGCTGTTTAAGATGTTGCCGAGCCCTATTTAAGCCCAGCTGTGGCATGTCACGCAGGGAGTGTAAGAATAAGGATGCTCCCTTATCTCAGCGCCTCGGAGCTCGGGGAAGGCGCGACCCCGCAGAGAACGCGGTGCCCGGCCAAGGTCGCTCCCGGCTGTCACCTGCTCCCAGCACGGGACTGGCGGGCGCTCGGGAAGTGGAGCAAAGGTCGGGACATCACGGGGATGGATGGGTGGAAGGACGCCCCGGCGCTCCCGGGGCTCGCCCAGCCGCGATGGGGGCACGGCCGCGCTCACACACGGTGTGACAGCGTGAGGCTCCCGCTACACGCACACACACCCGCACAGAACGGAGAGCACGGACGCGCAGCCCCAAGCGGGCGGGAGCAGCAATTCACCCCGCTCCTTAGGGAAGCCAAGCTCAGGGGCGCTCACCCACCCCGAGGGATCGGCGCGTTCCGCCCCAGCGCTGGCCGGTCCCGCTCACCCACCCCGAGGGATCGGCGCGTTCCGCCCCAGCGCTGGCCGGTCCCGCTCACCTGGGCTGGGCGGAGAAGGGCCGGGAGCCGGCGGCCCGCAGGAGGCCGCGCAGGCGGAGCAGCCGCGTCGCCATCTTACGGGACAGGGCGGGACTGGACAGGACGGGAGTCCCTCGGGTTATCCCTATGCCCGCCTACTCGCGGCTGTAAACCTCTTCCGGGCGGGAGGCGGGAGCATGGTGAAACAGCGCTATAATTAATGTTTTCCTGATGCAGCCGTGCAATCACGTCATGGAAGGGAGCGGGAGCAGAGGTGACAGCCGGGCTAAGGGGTTGCGCACTGAAGGCGGCTCGTGTGATGGCAGCCGGCGTGAGGGACGGCGCTCCTGGCCACGGCTCCGTCCTCGTTCTTCAGAGCCCTCAGGAAAGGGGCGGCATGGCGGGAACCTGAGCGCCCTCCCCTGAGGGCTGCCCCTCAGGGGCCCTGTCGCCATTTTGCCTTCGTGGGCCCGGTCCTGGTGTCAATGGCCTTGGATTTGCACAACGTGCCCACCAAAATAATTTAGCACTTTTAAATTTTTTTTATTATTATTTTTTTTAACGTGTGTTTGTGGTTTTGTTTTTTTTGTCCCTTTTTTTTTTTTTTTTGAGTGCTGGTTCTCTTAATTAGTTTATGGTTATCGTGTTTAGGGGGCTTTCCAAAGGATGGAGGTGCACAGCACCAATTCACACACTGAGGCAAGGTATTTCTATTTTTTTTTTATTCTAGTTTGCCTAAAGTAGGGAGCTAGGTGATAACCCGTAAAAGGCTAGCTTCAACAGAGCTTTACACTACTTAGAGACTTTAACAGACAAAGGCATACATATTATTATGTAAGCTCTTTATTGATCAGTACTCAACCCCCTGTTTATTTGTTATATCTCTCACTTCTCATGCAAATTAGTCCTCATGTGCAGTTCTTCCCTCCAGTTGAGTCTGGGGATCTATTTTGGTGGTCCATAGCCAGTGGTCACAATCTCCCACTGGCAGAATTATTTTTCCTCCAGTTACTGCAATACTCATAACAGCACTGATTAACAATTAAAAAAAAAAAAAATCAAAGTTTTACTCAAACATTTTTGTGGGGAGGAGGGCTGAATGTCAGAGCAGGCATTTCTTTAAGGGGGAGCAAACCACTGGAAGTGGAGAGAAGGATGAAAGTTTAATAATAGCCTGCTCATAGTTTTTCATCCCTTTGGCTCCTGAGGTCACCCTGCTGCAGGGGGCACAGTTCTGACAGAGGATACCCTCCCAGGTCAGCTGTACTGGGAGAGTTTTGAGCCTTAAATGGGCATCTTTCTCCAAGAAAGGAGCTCCTCTCTTTTACCAACAATACCTTGACCTACAAACTGATAAGTATAACTAGATAGGCATAGAGATCTGATAACTAGATCTGATATCTAGAAAGTATGTGTTACCAATCATCATTAAATATGGGGTTAAAATATGAGGTTGCATACAGTTCTCATAATTGGGGTTTTACATACTTCTCTCACTTCCTGTGTGGTATTATGGAACTTTCAGGAATTACCCTCTGGAGTCATAAGCTGACACAAGTAAATTCAGCAAAGAAGAAGTTTTGAACCTTGATGTTTGTTGAGAAATAAAACAAATGCTGCAAATGCTCAAAGTGCAAAGCAGATTTGACCAGAAGATATTTTTCAAAGCCTCATAATTTTAAATTTTAATACTTTATTGGGAGGGAACTGTAAAGAATCTGTTGAAAGAATGTTTGTCGTTTGGGTGGGGTTTTTTATATCGATCCATACTCTAAACCTGTTGTAAAGTTTTTTTTTAACACTTATAAAAAATATTTTCAGCTGCTGTGTTCTTACACCTTAAGCCAGGAGATGGCACTAGGGGAATAGCTATTCCTATGGATGGGCCTGTCTGAAATCAGCAATGCCTCACGGCAGGGACAGTGTTTTCTGTGTGACACATTGGCAATGCACAGAGCTGTCTCTGCTTACAGACAGAAGCATCCAGTTGCAGCCTGGAAACTCATTTGAGAGTCTGATCTCATATTATTATATCAGAGTAGGCAGGAGGGAACCGTGCAGGAGCAGTTAAGAGGGAAGAAGTAAAAAGGAGATTGTTGGGAATTACTGAACTTGGATGCCTAGAGGTAAAATTTGGCTGTGTCTGTGAGGTCCTGTCAGGTACAGCCCCTTCCTTGAGCTGATGTGGGTAAGCCAAACACCTTGGTCTGTTAGCAAGCATTCCCAGGGATTTGCATTCCCTGGGACACCAGGTCACCCAGTGTACAGTCTTGGTAGCTTTGTTGTAGCAAGACAATCTGGCAGGACATATCCCATCACCTGTGCACCCAGGCAATGGAGCTGAGAGATGCTGCATCTTGTCCTAAGCCACAGAAAAGGAAACCAGGCTTCAAGGGTCAGGAAATACCTTAAACTGTCAGTGGCAATCAGATTGACATTTGGCATTCTCTGGGGAAGAATGGTGGCTACAAAAAATAGGACATTAGGAACAATTTTTTGCCTTTTTAATGTGCTTGGAAGCAGAGTAGAAGTAGCTGCTGCAACAGGACAGGGAGTGCAATTGCATTGTTGTTTCCTACAGATGCTGTTTCCAGTGACCTGAGGGCCTTGTGACATTTGGGCTTTGCTATACACTGAGCAGTCCCTTTCCAGTCACCCATTTATGGTTGTTTTTTTCTTTTTTTTCCTCATTATTTCCAGTGTTAGTAAGTTGTTGCTACAGCTATAAGGGATCTGCATTTTCTTCAGTGTCTGCTTTGCTGTGAACAATGTTTGCTACAGTGAATGTAATTGAAACCATTGTCTTGCTAGAAAAAATTGCACATGGCCTTGCTAGATACCAAGTTAGCAAATAAAGGAATTGTAGGTAACCTGGAGAAAAAGTGGTCAAAGCTCTGTGGGTAAGACAGGTTGAAATGAAAATTGGATTGGATTTTGTCAAACTTAATGTTCATGTGAGAAACATGTGCTCTCCAGACGTGAAGACTGTACAAGTATACTCAGGTGAGAACAGCATATAGAAAGAACTATCTCTTTTTAAGAAGAGATAATTTTTGCAATCTTTCATTCCCACTGCAAAGTAAAAGAACTTTTAAAGGAATTGAGCAAACAAATCTCATTGTATGCTTTTTTTTTCTGTCAAATATTTCACCTGCAACTTTCTGTGTGTATTTCTGAGCAGGGATATCATTAGTGCTATTGTATCTGCAGAAAAATCTGTTGCTGTGGAAGGATCTTCTCCTCCAGGGATAGGCAATTGGATTTTATTTTGGTAACAGGCAACTTAATGTGAAAAACTACCAGTTAATGTAGCCCTTGGATGAGACTGTCCTAATTTTTCTCAGAGCTTTGTTGTCATGTGCTTGCCTTTGAGTAATATTTGCTATCTAAGGTACAAATCTGAAGTGGAAGAGACATGCCCTTCTTGATTGATCAGTTGTTGTGAGCAGCTCCCCTGGCAGCTGTTGCCAGCATGCCCCAGCCCGGGGGGTGATTTCTGGCAGATGGCTGTCTCTGGACCTGGGTAACAACAGCTCCTGCTCAAACAGCCCTGGTTACCTGTGTTCCTCTCTTTTTGGTGGTGATGCTGTCTGGAAAGCCAAGGATCTGACCAGAGGTTTTGAAAACACAACAATGGGCAGCACTGGCTCCCTTCACAAAGCCCTCTATTTCCTTTTGAGACCTTCAGTCTGTGTTGCAAAGAATGAGTCCAACTGTTCATGTCCAACATTCATGATATGAATAGCCTGGAGGTTTGGTTTCTGAGGAGGTTATTTAAAGCTGATGTGCTGTCTTTTTTCTAGGAGAATACAGTGCCAGTTTAGCATGAGTGCCCATCAGGGGACCTCCATGTTCTTCGTCCAACTTTTTTATGTTGGCATTATAGTGCAGGGAGAGCTGGAATAAGATGCACAGCTCTCAGCTTACTTCTCCCTTGATACCTGACTCTGCTTAGTGTGCCTTTGCATGGGGTCACACAGTGTCAGTCATGTGGGAGTGAGATGATGTGACAGACAGGGACAAGCAGCATCTTCAAGTGGGAATGGGCCCCTGGTGACCAGCCCTCCTTCCTCCTTCCTGGCAGGGCACCACAGCAGTGCCCTCCCTCTGAGCACACCTAGCACACAGGCACACAGCTGGCAGGGGAGCCACCTCCTTCTGCATGTACCTGGGAGCTCCAGAGGGATCCCACAGCCCTCCGAGGCCTGGGTACGAGGTCCAGCATTAGCACCTGGGGGTCTCATGAGCTGACCATGAGACTTGGCAGGTCTGCAGGTGATGGTGCCAGGGGATATCTCACCATAACACCAATTTTGTTTTCCCTGGGTCTTCCAACATGAAACCTCAAACCAACATGTTTTGTTGTGGTGTGATGTCATGGTTTGCCTCAGATACCCCAGGCCCCTCACAGATGATTCCCTGCCAGCTTTGTCAATCATTCCTCCTTTCCTGATGAGGTTCCATCCTGAACCCTGATGAGTGCTGCCTGTCAACCCTGGCATTCCAGAAGGGCGCTGAGTGGTTGGCAGAATTCAAAAGATGCTTCCCAGCCCTGGAAAGACATTGGGCCATCCAAGTGTCCTCTGTCCCTTAGGACTCCCCCCGTACCTGGTTGGTGTCACCTGTGTTCCTTCCCTCCCCTCTCCCCTGGTTCAAAGGCCCAGCAGACTCAGGAGTTCTGGTGGAGCAGTTTCTGGATTCACAGGCCTTTGGGCCAGGAATAAAACTCTGAATCTAAACCCTCCATCAGAACAGGCTCCTTTCCTTCACCTTTGCCTTAAAGCCTCTCAGTCAAAGGCAAACCTGAGCTGCTGCAAGCCTGGACTTGTCTCCAAGCCCTCAGCTGTGACATCCAGCCAGCCTGAGGGACCACTGGGGTGAAAACAGCACAGAGCTCCCAGACAGGCAAACAGCAAGGGCACAGCTCAGGCACAGCCTCCTGGGAATATTGGAGCAAACCCCAATAATGTTTTAAAAAGGTGGCTGATCTAGGATGCTGCCCTGAAGCCCATGCAGGTGTATCTGGTATTAGATACCTGTCAGCAGTTTTCAGCACACAGCAGCGCCAATTTGGGGCTTGTCTGTATGAGTTTCTCAGTAAATTATTCTAAAATCACTTCCACAAAAGCTGCAGGAGAGCAGCAGTTTCAGGGAGCACTCCCAGTGAAGATAGAAGTTACACATTGCAGGTCTGGTTTCCTCTGTGGGAAAAATTTAAGTCTGATGCCAAAGAAGGAAGCTTCAACTACTCAGTGTTCACCAGTTTGCATTTACTTTAGCATGTGGCACAGGGTAAAAGCTCTCAAAGAGGGCTGTGAAGAATTCAAATTTTCAGTGAAGTTTGTCTCTTGATGGGTTTTGTTCTACGTAAATCAGCTGCAGGCCATTAAAAATGCACTTGATTTTTGAGCAACATAGTTCAGATAAGCAATTTGTGAATATAAAAGGCACATAATGTCACTTGCTGAACACAGCAGACATGCATATACTTAAGGTGGTGCTGAAGGTTGAAAGCATTGCATGAAAAAGGGCTGCACAAGTAGGGGATTATCTCCCAGAAAAGGACTACTCCCTTGGTGTGTAATAAGGATTTTAGATGTATTAGGATGAAATTATACTTCTGTCCTTTTTATTGTGTCAGAATCAAAATGAGTGGCATCCTGTGTTGTGGTATTAAATACTTCTAATAGTGTTTTAAAGCATCTCTGTTCAAGCAATATTGATGCTTACAGTTTCAGACTTTGTGTTTGTTATTGGTTTGGTATTGAGGAGAAAGCCACTCCTTTTTGGCTGATTTAATAGAGCTCAAAGAAAACTGAGGGCTGAGATCAGCTCTCATGAACTACTTTTTCTTCAGAAGTGCTAAGTAGTTTCCTAATCCTAAATTCCGTAGTTTTACTACTCTTTTAACTATTTTTTTTTAATGTGTGCAGAATACATATGTATCATTTCATGTATCAGTCACTGGGCTCTTGGATACAGTAGCACTAATGAGCAACTCAGTATTTCCTTCACAGGTCTTGGGCTGCAATCCAGTTTACATCAACCTGTACCCAATTCAGAGTTAGTGGTTGTCTCGGTTTTGGGGACAAATTTCAGGAGAAAATGCCCTCCCTGGAATGAATGTTTCCTTTAAAGAGGAAAGGGCTTCAATAATTCCGTTTTCTTTTGCCAATGAGAGGAAATTGATAATTGATACCACTGTTTATTCACAAAAAAGTGTGTGTGGGGGGGGAGGGATGTGGTGTGCCTGCAAGGCACAGAAAAGGGTTGCAGGATTGAATAAATGCTAGATATGAAGTCCTGGAAACTTACCCTCCACCCACCCACACACCCTCCAACAGAAGAACAAAAAAACCAAAACCAAACCCAAGCAAAAAACAACCCTCAAAAAATGCCTGGGGAAGAAAAATACATGACCAGGAAAACAAAACAATGGCTGGTCCATTTTGTCTTCAGGAAGGAGGAGTTCACATAGCAGCCTGGAGCAGAGCAGATGGGAAACCTGCTGAGTTTCTGGTGGGAGTCTCCTCCTCACAGCAGCCGAGGTTAGTGCAGTTTAATGTCCTTTCTCGTGTTGGTTCAGCTCCTCTGAGGTCTCAGATTCAGGATGATCCCACCAGCTCCCCAAGTGGGCTGAAAAGAAAAACAAGCCAGGCTGAAAACTGTTCAAGGGAATAAAAGCAAAACAAAAAATCACCAAGAGGATTTCCAGTTTCCAGTACAGCCTCTAGGCTAGAGGAAGGGAAGGGAAAAAACCCCAATCCAACAAAAGGAACAATGCAGCATCCCCTGTCCGTGCTGTCCAGAGCACACTGGAGCAAGAGAGATTGAACAGAGCCCCTGCTCGGTGTTCCCAGGCTCCAGCCTTGCCCCTTGGTTCATATTAAAGATACCACAGACATTACTGGGCATAAAGCAGATGATTACGGAATAAAGTATCATCACAAAATCATCCCAAGACAGTGGTGTGAAAGGAGATTGACAAGTTGTTTAAGATCATGGTATGTACTCATTCCCATGTTTTGCAATAATTATGCTGGATGCTGAGACTGATAGCTGTTTATCAGCTGTGGCTGGACCTATTAGTCCAGGCAAATAGGAAAGTATGTTTTCCTGTCCCCCATTTAGCAAGAGGTTGAGAAAGAATTTGTCTGTGTCTAAGAAAGTAGCACCAAATTTGGCAGGAATAACACCATGGAGGCTACCACCAAACTGTGTAAATGAATGTAATGCATTTAATCTACTGAGGGAGAAAGGGTTTCTTTAACAGGTGCTTTGCTGCTTTCAAGAATGAGAATTAGACAAGCACCTCCCTTGCTCAGGGGAAGGGGTTGAGCTCAGAGAATATAGGAAGGCATGCTGGGATGGCTATATTCCTACTGTGGTGGTTTGCAAGGCTCCTTTGTGATTGTGGGGTTGTACTCAGCTTGTGTCAATACTGGCCTGCCCTCCTTGCATGCCTTGTTTCACAGCCCCAGCAAGCTTGCTAGGAAGGTAAACAGATCCTGCTCTTAGGAAAATGTGTTCTTGCTGTATGGCCTTCACACCATATGTATGTTCAATTAACTGCTGTTTTTATTCTATCAGAGGTGAGCAAGAGGTACAGTAAGGGCATCAATCTTTGCACTAAAGATTGGGTACACTCCTGGATGACTGAAGGGAGAGAAGAAACCTTACGAGTTAAGCAAAGGCAGAAGTGTTTAGGTGTTGTCCTCTAAAAACTGACTTAGCTTTTGTAATAGGCAGGATGGTTACAGATGAGAAACTCTGAACTGAAACCACTTTTTAAACTAATGAGGCAGTTAATAAGCACCATCGTTTGCATGAAGGGGAACAACTTAAAAAATGATAGGGTTCAGTAGAGCATGGAGTGAAAAATATGTCTGGTTTTGTGTCCCAAGGAGCCAAAGAAAATGCCTTCCTGAGCATTTAGTCTGGAGAGCTGATACTTAGAAATACAAAAGAGAAAACTTATTTTGGTTTTGTGTCTCTGAGGAAAAGCTGAGGAATGTAATAGCCTAAGAAGATGCCCAGTCTGTGGTTTCAGGTGTATATGGCATGATACATACACAATGTTCTTGTTGTTCCTTGAATGATGCAGAATTCTAAACTGGGTAACAAAATCATAGGAAGCAATTGATCCCTTTTACCTGGAAGGAGGTGTATCTTTCTCTTATTTTTTTCTGGTTTTAGAATTCAAAAATTAAAAAAATTCTAGGGCTTTCTTGAGCCTTGGAAAAGAGTTTGGTTATTTGAATTGGAAGGAGCTGCTTCTCTTTAGAAAAGAGAGACTTCTTAATGGGTCCTGAGTACCAAGAACTCTGGAAAGCAATCTAGAAACTTTGTTTGCTTACTGCATCTCTACACATTATGATGGAGTTGATAGCAATTTCTTTTTAGCAACTATTTTAAGGCTTTCTTCAGTCATAATTTCTTGTAAAGTTTTAAAATTGTCTCACAGACTTTCTGTAGCCTCTGCTCCAAGCATTTAATACTAAGTGTAGAGTGGTGGCCCCAGACACACTTAATGTTCAGGGAGGTGGATGAGGGTTATGTTTTTATGACTGGCTAATAGTTAGACTCTAGAAAATTAAATACCACCATCCTCACTGTAGCTATGGGCAGAGACAACCACTGTCATGCACTGTATGCAGAGGATGTGACTGAAGGAGACATCCACTGGGGTTTTCTGTGACAATAAACTTTTTGAGGATGCAAACTCTGTGTTGTACTGACCTTCCTACAAGGTATGCCTGACTACAAGGTTTCTTCATTATTTTCTCTTCCTTTATATCCAGCTGTGAAAAGTTAGGCATGGCCATGCTCTTGAGATTTTTTGAAAGAGTTTTGTGCAACTCTGCCAATTCCAGAAGGGCTTTGAATTCACTAACACTTTTCTCATGAGAAGGAGCTCTTTTTAAAATGGGTTGTATTGCAAGGCCTTCCCTTCAGTGCAAGCATTCTGTGGCTGCCAACTGCAAATCTGCATGAAGTGTGAATCAAATTTCAAGACCAAAACCCTCAAAATGTGATTGGCATAAGTGCATGAGACTTTTTTCCCCCCCAATTGTGATAAATTATAGGTGCTTTGTTTCTTCACATTTTCACATCCAAGCCTGCTTGACAAATCTCATGGCAACCATGAGAAAGACATCTACTCTTGTGTTAGCTAACAAAATCATTATAACTCTTATTCCATGTGGTGCATGGGGTTCACTTGTGATTTCTTGGTTCTTGTAGCAGGACTGTGGAAAAACAGCCTCCAGTGTGGTGAGGTAGAAGCATGTTAAGCATTCCTCCTCACTTTTGGTTTTCTTAAGGATCTGGCTTCATGGAAAATGGACCTGTCCTGCTAGGTAAGATCAAAAGAGGTTGGAAATTATGATGCACACAAAAGGCACAACAGTCAGTTCCTTTTGCTGCCTAGCAGACAGCAGGGAGGTGAGAAGGAAAAAGGTCAGCACAGGGAAAAGCACACCAAGAATTGTTCAGGTGGCTGTGGAGTGTATAACTGCTGAAGCAGTGAGGGGTGCTGCTTTAGCATTGGCATTCTCAAGACTTTGTGCTGTCTCCCTGTCCTGGTCCCTCTCATAATGTGCTCCTCATTGACCAGTTTTACTCACGAGAACATGAAGGGGCCAAGTGAGCTCCAAAAGGATGCTTGTGAGGTTGAGCACGAGCTGAATTCCTTGGAGCCACTGGCCAAAATTCATCCTGTGACATTTCTCTGTGCATAAATGCCTTTCATCCAGCATAAGACTGTACTCTCCAACAAAATAAATGATGCATGTAAACTAAGATGTGGTAAAAGTGAATTTTTCTGTTTTAAAGTATCGTGGCAAATAACTGTTATCATTGCTATTTCTTTTAACCAGTGTGAATAATCCCTCTTGAAATACTTCTTATGCTGCTGAGGAAATATGTGAATGTTTTTTAGAGCTTTTATCATTTATTAGAGCATTAAACTGATTTTTCCATTATCAAAATCTATGGTTTGGGAGGATGGTATAGATTAGTTCATAAACTATCATTTCTCCACCAATGTAGCAATGATGCCTGCGTTGGATAGCTACATTTAGGAGTGCTACATTTAGCACTCTTAAATCAAACAGTTTGTTGTAAAAGAAAGGCTATTGCCAGCCCTCTGGAAAGGCCTTGCACTAAGAAAGCAATGGAAAAATCAGTTTAATGCTCTAACAAACCATGGTCTGATATATACTGCACCAACTAGTCTAAAAGGTAGATGTGTGTGAAATTTGATATTTTCAGCAGTATTTGATACTTCATTTTAAAGTAAATGTAAGTGCCTGGGTAAATAAAAATATTGCATTTTTTTATTGTTATAAAATAAATGAGAAATAACAGGTTACTAAAGAAATATCTTTTCTCTGTCAAATGTTTGAGCACTTCCTTGTATCCCTGTAAAAGTCAGCCTCCCTGGCACAAGAAAGGGGTAGATTTAAATATGTGGGAGGATTGCATTGACAATAAGATAGTACTTGCGTGGTGATTTAAAACCAACTGGGAATTACATTCCAATTAAGCTGCTCCCCTCCCCCTGCCCCCTTCTGGTGAGAGAGGGGCAAAGGCAGAGACTATGGATTGAGATAAAAACAAGTGGGATGAAAAATTAACAAGCAACAATATTAATAACAAAAGTATGGAAAATAAGGTGATTTAAACACAGAGGCAGAGTCCAGAGTGCTGGTCATGGGCAATTTCTCTGAGGAAGGAACAGAACAAAATGGCACATGTTCACCTTTTTTTTTTCCCCTGACTGATTTAAGTGGTATAGAACAGCAACCTGGTCACACACACTTGGCTCTAAGCTGCAGCCACTTCTAGAGACCTGCAAGCAAAACTGGAACAACCAGAAGAAGGGTGCTTAAGTGTGTTGTGTTTAGAGTCTGAGATTTGGTTGAAAACATGCTGAAGTGGAACAAATGTTCTTGTAATAATGGTATGCAGTGCCATAAGAGGGGAGCTATGTGAAAAAGGAAAATCTACTGCTGTTGAAGCAAGTTTACTTCACTGGGAAGGTTACATTTGTGGATTATGTTCAGATAGGAGTGTTATGTGTATGATAAGTTTTTAAAAATATCTCAGTACTAGTGTAAAGAAGACAGGAAGGCTGAAAGGTCTTAATGATGTGAACAGTCATTTGCCTGCCAGAAAAAGCATGTCTTTGCTAAACTTCCTTCTCCTGGGTTTGCCTCTGCACCATGAGGGTCAGAGCTAGCAGATCTGTGGGAAGGACACAGGTGATGTTACAGCCTGTTGAGCTTCCTTAGTTTCTTGGTCTGTAGCAGGGAGGGAGAAATGTCCAGTGTCTAGCAGCTCCTGAAATGAGAAAAGAGAGCCACACAGAGAGGGTTTTGAGGAGACATGTCTGAAAAAATGAGTTTGGGGCAGAGGGTGGAGCTCAATGTGTTCAACACTCCAGTGCTCTCTCTTGACACATCAGGCACACCTGCCCTGCTGTGCACTGTTGTCCTGGATAAATGCTCCTTTCTGACCATGTGGTGTCTGTTTCTGCACAGAGCTACATCACCCACTGGCTGGAAACCATTCTTCTAAAATAAATTACAATTCAGCCCAAGACTAGGGAGAATGTTGATAGAGTGCAGAAACAGTTCTTCCTTTTAAGAGTAGCATCTGTGATTCTGATGCTGAGCTCCTGCATGTAAGAGGTCTTTCTGTTGATAACGTGGTTGACACTTTTGAGTCTAGGATCACTTCAGTTGTGACATATAGAAAAGCACCTCTGCCTTTCCTAGACAGTCCCTAGATTGAGGGACATTGCTCCTCTTGCAGTTCCCTGCTGTCTGAAATCCATTCTGCTCTGTGCACATGAATCCCCCTCTCTGAGGGGCTTCTTGCCTATCCCTGGCCTGACAGAAATAGCTGTGGAGGTGTGTGATTGTGGCTAACTCAATGGATACAGCCTCTGCCAGCAGCAGAATTACATCCCTGGAGCCAGCCACAGGAACCATCTCTCTTCAAACTTCCTGAAACTTCCACCTCAGTTTTGTGGCTCCCTGTGCCAGTTGCTGGATCTAGAGCTGCCTACCAAGGGCTGGTGATTCACAGCTTGACCTTCCTCTGGGAATTTAGCCTTGGTCCCAAGGAGTTAAACTGGCAGCTGGGTGGAGTAGTGGAAAGTATGTTCATTAACCATGTTCTATTTAAAATACAAAGCAAATGTAGTGGTGGCAAGAGGTGTCAGATGACAGAGACTGAGAATTGCTTTTTCTGTTCAGAGCCTGAACAGATGCAGGTTGGCATTCCTTCCTCAGCTGCTGAGGTCTTCAGTCACTCTTGGAGGGGCTGGTTGTGCAGAGTATTTCTTTCCTTAGGTGAACACAAAGTAGAAGAGAAAGCAGTCTTTTGTGAGGAGCATTCCCCAGGAGCAGAGCTCTGAGTGTTACATGTTTTTCTAGTATGGAGACACTAGGCTGAGTAAAAGTCAACCTTTAAATGGTTTTGAGGTGAAGAGGTTTCTCTGCTCTCCTATAGATGAGGCATGACATCTGTTTATGCATTTCCAAACAGTGCTTTCAGAGTGGATGTGATTTTGGTGATTTCCTAATGAAATTAAAGTTGATTTTAAGACACTTCAGTGTGTTTCTCAAAAAAGCTCCCAAATCCCTTGTCATTAGGTTTCCAAATCACCTTGTTTCTTCTTTTTCAAAATGGATAAATAAAAAGGCTTATGTTGAAGCTGTCACTTGCTCAAAGAGGCTATAGTGGACAAAGTATTTGCTTTTCTTTATAAATGGCTGAATTCTTTTAGATCTCATGAGAATGTTAAAATTTTTTTCTGATATTTGTCTGAATTTAGGGTGGAAATCCTTAAAAATTACTAAAAGCTTTGGATAGCATAAGAATCCACTCACTGTACAGCTCTGAGAAATACTCTGAAGCTTGACTTCATTTTAATAGGAAAGGAGTATTCTCTTTGTTTTCATCTGTTTTGTCTGCAACAGTTATTTGAACTTCAATTTTTGAGGAGTGAGAGTAGTGTAATTAGTATTACCTTGATTCTTTGCAATTAAAATCCAGAGAAGTACTGTCAGCCTTGTTAAGTCTCATAATCTGGCATTTTGTTTTAAACAAAACTTTAAATGTAAGTTTTTAAAAACCAGCGAGCTTAAAAATCTGTCTGCATCTACAGTGATGAGAAGTCATCTAACTTTGTTAGTTGCTCGAGTCCCAAATATTTTAGAAGTCAGTAAAACTTGCAATTTCAAACAAAACAAAACCAGACCCCGTGATGGAAAATTCAGCCTTTCCTTGAGGGCTGTGTCCAGCCTTGGACTAGGCAGGTTCTTTGACCACAGGTCAGTGCATCATTGACAAGGCAGTGTGAAAAAGAGGCTGACAGCATATACAT
>VZTB01017505.1:106707-144405 GCA_013397245.1 Thryothorus ludovicianus
TGTTGATTTGGTTTTCAGTTTTTTTCTTTCCCAACAACTGAGATCCACGGTTTCTTGGAAAGACAAACTGCCTGGAGCCTGGGTGTACAGACAGGATGTTGAGCAACACTGGGATGTGCAGCAATGTTTTGAGTCTGCTTATGGGTCCTGCCCTTTCTTAAATTTCCCTTTTAGGATGTGGTTTAATAACTCATTTTTGCTTCTTTCTTCTATCCAGGGTTTTTTGCATTTCAAGTGTAGCAACTGCAAGCCTTTGTAAGCTATCTGCTGGGCAGGGTAGAATTCACAGGTTCATTTGGCCCTGTGTACCAGCATGGTGAGGGTTTAAACAGGACATTCTTTGGGAAGCCTCAGAAAAGAGGCAGCTGTTGTTTGAAGGGCTGGGGTTTATTCTGGTGCCAGCCACCCCCTCTGCACCTGTTGGCACTTGAATTATGGTCATTTCATACATAGCAACTCCATAAGGCAAGGTAGGACTTTAATAGAGCAGCCTGATACCCAGATGGGGATTAAGGCACTTTCATGAACACTTAAGGAAGAGAGAGGAGTGACATTTAAGGGCAGGGATGTAACAATACTTCCCTGAGCTGGCTGTTCCCACTGCAGAAGGGGTAGTTGGCCTCTTCTTGCCCCAGTTACAGAGCATTTCAGGGTGCCTGTGTCTCCCAATTGCTCTTTCTTGTCACCCTCGTTTTTCAAGTTTTCTGAGGCACTTTCTAGCTTGATGTTTTTCGTAGTTCTTAGTTCTTACACAGGGGTGTTACTATCAAAAGTCTGGTTTTGATACAACAAAGTTGTTTCCATACTTTCTCTTGGTGTGAAGAACAACTGATGGACAGCTGTCTTGACCAACGGGATGGGAGAGGTGTCAGCCTTCTTCTCCAATCCCTGGTCTGTGTGGAAATACTATAAATTTGAACTCAGATGTTTTAATAAATAGCTTTAACCTTCTCACCAGAAAGTGTGTCCTTGCGTGTCCCACAGCGACACTTTCTAGTTGTCCATAAAGCTGTAAGAAAAGGATTCTTTCCTCAGAGTGCTGTCTACCTGCTGCTGCAGCAGTACAGAGGAGATTTGGCTGGGAAAAGTAGCTCTGCATGGTCCCTGCAGCAGGGCCACCCTGCCTGGCTTTAGATCTTGCCACCACCTTTGGAGCTGTTCTGATAACAACTAGCAGGTCTTCTTCTCCCAGAAATGTTGTAAATGCTGATGTTGGTGGTAGCGCCCTAATTAATTGCTCCTCCTCTTCCCAGACCCCAAACAAAGAATTTTTCATTAAGATCAAGAGAAGTGACCTACTGGAAATGTCCATATTTATATTTTTTTATAAAACTTTATTTTGTGGTATGCAATACACAGGGAAAATTAATTAACTGCTGAGTGCTGCTTTGAGTGGGTTTCAACAGATGGGGAAAAAAAAAAGACTTCATAGTCACAAAGTGACCACAAGGATTTATGGATGCTTTATTTTTCCAAGAAATTACATTGTTTCAATGCAAATAACATGGAAAGAGATGATTGGGATGGATGGACCCTGGATGGTCGAGTTTATTCCATGTAGTTTGCTTTTGGTAAAAGCTCGAGTTTCTTAAATGAAAGTGTAGTGACCCAAAGGCGATACCCATGGATGTGCTGGTAAAAAAATGGTGGGGTTGGAGCCATTATCATCCAGTTCTACGCAATTTCCATGTTGATGGTAACAGACTGAGCAAGAATTTCAGGCAAATCTTGAGTGCCATCTGGTCTTTCTAATTTTGGCTTGTTCTGGGAAGGAATGGGAGAGTTGTATTTGAAGTCAATGTTGGCTGAAGAAACACTTGCAAAACGACAAACTGAGCCCTTGATTTCTGTTTTGAGGTGTTTGTTTCATACAGTTGGGAATGTGCATTTCCTTGGCTGGAATAACTGACAGTTCACATAAGCCCACAATAGTTTGTTTGCACTTTGAAGAGAGCTACTGTTTTGTTTTGGAGCCTTTTTTTTTGTAGGTAATTTTTTTTCTTCCTCTGGGCAAAATAGTAACATATAAAGGCTAGGGGGCAGGGGGTAGTTGTTGTTGTTGTTATTTTCCCCTGCTAAATGATTGGGTACTTTTGAAACCCTTTTTTGGCTATTGATCATGACTGTGACAATATTCTTCTTCAGATGCTTATTTTGTTTGAAAAACCTTTTGTTTGAAAATTTTGTTCTCAGTAGCTCACATGAGTATTCAGGCCACTCTGTCTTAACAGAGATCTACAAATTCTTGGAAGGTGTTGCTTTGATTTCTGTTTAAAAAAAAAATCTCAATTGTGCTTGTATGATAAATGTCTCAGGCTATCAGTTTGCACTGTTTGAAAAATCTACTAAACACCGATGAGTGGCTGTGAACAAGAGCCAGGAACCTGCACTCCTGCTACCTTTGCTTTTGGACAACAAGCTCATTTTATTCTTTTTATATTGTTGGGGAAATGTTGGTGTCATTGTTTTGTTGCCTCTGTTGGCCAGGGGTATATGGAAGCCTTTATACATAGCAAGCAGATGAAGTTAAATGTGCAAATGAGAAGAACATACCATTTGGTACCTGGGGAATTCCTCTTAGACAGACAGGATGTGCTTTACAAATGCTGTGGAAAAATACAGGTGTGCTAGTTAGAAGGAGCAGCAAACATTACCTTGGGAAATAACTCTAAAATTCAGAGCTATTAATGAGCTGATGACATTAAAAATATCTACCTGAATGGATTAGGTTTGATAGAGTGATAGAAAGCTTTCAGTGCTTAGTGTTGTACAAATGAAGCTCTCTTCTTGCTGAAGTGTGATAAGACAGTAGCTATTGGGTACAGTCTGCAGCTGCTGTACAGAAAGTCAGAGGGTGGAGGTTTGGTGTTGACCCAAACAGCCTCCTGTGCTGTGGCTGAATCGAGCCTTTTGCAGCACAAACACATTGCCACAGTCATTTCACACTTCAGTCCTTTGACATAGCTCAGCTGCAGCTTTGTCTGATTTGCCAGAGAGGCTAAAAGCCCACTGTAATGAAACTGTAAGAGAGAGGAGAAATGTGGGGTGGATGCTGAACTCTTGTACCTACCCTCATAGTTGATGCAGCCATTTGAGTCCTCCTGACCTTTCATGAGTTCGTCCACTTCTTCTTCTGTCATCTTCTCACCTGGGAGAGGAGAGAACTTGTTTCATTCTTCCACACAGAACTGAGGCTGAAACCTACAGCTTTTCCAAGGGCTTTCCTTGTTTTCTGAGTTAGTGAAAAAAACTCCTCTATATGACATGAGCTTAATTAATTTTGTTAGTTGCTTGAGTCCCAAATATTTTAGAAGTCAATAAAATTTGCAATTTCAAAAAAACACAAACCCAGTGATGGAAAATTCAGCCTTTCCTTGAGGGCTGTGTCCAGCCTTGGACTAGGCAGGTTCTTTGACCACATGTCACATGACACGAGCTTAATTAATTTTAACTTTCTTTAGGAGACAGACATATATGCATAGGGATTCTAGTTATTCCTACAGAGTAAAGAAATTTCTGCGCAGAAAATCCTCTACTTTTTTTGTGTTATGTCACTGAGATGTACAGGCTTTTCTCTCTATTCATCAAATAACAGTCACTCTTCATATCTTGTCTGAATTAGATGTCAGAAGCCTAGCTCATGAGCCTAGCCTTTTTCTTTGGTCTTTAGTAGGAACCCTAAAGCTCTCCTTGCTTAGTTTGTGGATTCACACTTAGGAAACCCAGAGTCTTGTCTGACTTGGTAGCCTCCTACCTCTTAAAACCCTTTGGGCTACCTTTCCTTCCTCCCTCATTGTTCAGCAGTTTTGGAAGTGCTTGCAGAGAGAGCAATCCCTTACCCAGAGTGGCCAGCACGTGGCGGAGCTCAGCACCCATGACTGTGCCATTGCCTTCCTTGTCAAAGACACGCAGACCTTCCACAAAGTCCTCAAAGGTGCCCTGCTCCTTGTTGTTGGCAGCTGCTTGCAGCATGGGCAGGAACTCTTCAAAAGTAATCTTCTTGGCATTCATCTCTGGGAAAAAAGCCCACTTGTTACATGCTAGATATTTGTATGTGTATTCCTCAGGCATATTTGCCCTCAAATGTGGGACAGCCTCCCCTGTCTCCTTTTCCCAGCTCTTTCTAGCCTTTAATCTTTGCCTCAGGAGCTGACAGTTCCTTTGCAGAATCTGGATTCTCTTATCCTATGAATTTGTTTTCACATACATCTGATTTTTCACATCCAGAATCCTTCTCACATAGCTTTGTATGCTTGTGTGCATGCTATATTTTTCTTTCAGAAATTAAATTTGCTGTATGAGTTAATCTCTGAAAATATTTGGGGAGTGAGGGAACTACAGAATGCAGTCAAAGAAAAATCTTGAGCCCCAGCAAAGGGGAAAAGGTAACCAGGGTGGGATGTGGTGACTTTGATCACATATTACTGACCTCTTCAGGGTCTCTTTGATGTGATGGCAGAGCTTACTAGCAAAAGAATAAACTAATTAAAACTAGGAAAGTACAGTGGGGTAGGTTGCCAGTAGTAAAGTTGGGCATGTTCACAATGGAAGTATAAGACTTCCTGAGCTTAGTCCATCTAACCCCTTTCCTCTCATGAGCCAAATGTTGCAGTCCTCAGAGAGAATTTCCCCAAGTGTTGCTCACTTTGGTTTGTTTTGGTCGCTTTGGGGTTTTGTTTTGAGCAAGGCTGTCAAATAAAAAAATCCTTTTTTATTCTTTCTTTTTCCCTCCTGGATCTTTCCATTGCCAGCCGTCATCTCGGCAGCAACAAAACATAGTAGATGGAAATAGATAGATGGATGGATATTTTTCATAATACAGTTGTTACAAAACCTATTTTACTATGCAGCTCTATCAAAGTCATTCCTAGTTATTGCTGGAATCACTGAAAGTCCTGGTATGATCTCACCTCTGTGTTAGTCCCCAGTGCTTCCTGCTTGTGCTAAAGCTTTCTGAATCATTCCTCAGTTGTGTTTACCAAACCAGAAGATGTGAATATAATTTAGCCCACCTTAATATTGTTCTGCTTGACTGAAATCAGGGATCACCTGCTTCTAGGTACTTGTTAAAATGAGGGGACTATAGTATCTATCCTTTTTTTTATCTCTAAAAGGTAGGTGAAGGAAATAAAAAATGGCTGCAGTAATAAATGGCCAACATATGTTTCAGTGTGCTCAGCTTTGCAGGAGCTTTGGGAAGACCATTCCAGTCAGCTGAACATACAGGTGGGTTTCCATCCCTGGGGCATTTCTTGGCTTAGGCAGAAGTTCTTGCACTGGAAGGAGCTGAAGAGCTGAGTGTCACTTGTTAGAAATGGTCTCACAGCTCTCCAAGCAAAGGCTGGGGCACTAATGGACTGTGAGCAGCAGTGAGTGTGTGTTACACCTGCACTGAGGTGACACCAAAACGGTCCCTACAGAGAACTCTCCATGTGTTAAGCAGAGGGTTTTCCTCTATTCCCCATCCAAAGGAATGAGTGAAATGTTGTTGCACAATGGGGAGCTCCCCTCCTCCCCATCAGAGCAAAAGCTCCCCTCTCTCCTGCTGTGACTATTGGTGTTGCCTGGTTGCTGCTCCCCAATCTCAGGAGTGGCCCAAAGGACTGTAAGGCACTTACCCTCTTTGCTGGGGTTTCCCAGGATTTTGTTGACCTCTGCATTTGTAGGGTTCTGCCCCAGTGCCCGGATGATATCACCGACCTGGCTGAGGGTGATCTTGGCATCACCAGTCCTGTCAAAGAGGAGGAAGGCCTCCTTGAAGTCTGCAAGAGAAGAGCAACATTGAGCCAGGCAGCTCCCTGTGCACAAAGATGTGAGCCCGTTGTCTCCTGGCACTGTTCCACTGACTCCAGGGGAGTTAGCCAGGGGAATCTTTGGCCCATAGTCCCAAGAAAAACTCCTCCCCTCTGACATTTCGGTTTCACTATTTTTAAACTTTTATATCTACCTTTCCTATCTTCCCTGGCTCTAATAGCCATCAATAGCTTTGTGATTGACCCTGTAGTTATTTCAAGGACAAGGAAAGATAAGTTCTTTACCAGCACTGTCATTCAAGAGCAGGTTTCTTCCCATGATGTAGCAGCAGGCTGTAAAAATGTAGTGATCCACTCCACCTTATCTCTCCAGAGAACTGGGGCTGTCAAGTGCCTAGCAGTGTGTCTTGGGTTGATGCAGTGCAAAACCTTTGCCTACTTCAGCATCTCAACTACACAATGCTAATAGAAAACTTGAAGGTGGATTTCAAATGCTTTTACTGTTGTTTTCCCTTAAAATTGCCTTACAATGGGATTTCCAAATGTGTTCATTCCTTTTTTTTTTCTATTCTTTGTAGTTTGTCCCTGCTTCTCACAGATGCATGAATATTCCAATTGTCCAGTGGAAGTACTCATGTGGTGCTTTTTCCTGTGCATTTCCAATGTGTTCTCTTTGAGACTTCACTTCTTTCAGTGCTGCCAAGTGATCAGTGTTCATTTAGTTCCCCTTGTTGGACAAGGCCTTCAGGTACAGGCATTTCTCCTACAAAAATCAGCACAGATAGTTGCCTTCATTGCATTGCCAGCCTTCACCTTCTATTGTGATGTTCCATGTCAATCATATTACTATATTTTTTGACCTTTTAGAGTATTTGAATAAAGAAATGTGGCTTTAAAAAAAGAAGAGGGGGAAAAAGGTGTGGCTAAAAACCTATCTTTGAACCCCACGTGCCACAAGCATCTTGGTCTGTGCTGTTGATCTCTTCTGCACTGCAGTGACTGATGGTGCTGTGGTTTAGCTCCAAGTAAACCGGGTAAAATGTCTTTTCCTTGGTCATGAATCTCATCCAGCAGCCACACAGGCTTTGTGTTTCACACAGATGTAGTGTTCATTCTGTTTTGGGGCACGTTTAGGAGTAAGAAGCCACATTTCAGATCATGTCTTCATTCATCCTGTGCTGGGGACATGTGATGCAGAGGCATTTACATTTTTGCTTCAGTCTTCCTTGTACCAACTTGGTGGAGTTGTTTCTGGCACCCAGTAAAAGTGCTGATACAAAGTGTTAACCTGCTAGGCTATAATCTAATACACCTGAAATTAATCCTCTTACTGCCTCATGTGAGACACCTATGACCCTTTGCTGCTACCTGTCTTTCCTTCCAGCTGTTACTGCAGGGTATGAAATTATGGCCTTCTGGACCTCTGCAGGGCTTCCTGGTACCAGCTCCAGCAGCTGAGATGGGTGGAGCTGTAGTGATTTGTGCTGTATTATCTGATCTTTCATCTGCTAAATCAATGACATCTAGCTGCAACGAGGTGTAAAGCAATGGCAATGTGCTAATACCAAAGCCATCAGGAGAGTGTCTCCATTTTGTAAACCCCATGAAGTTTTTATGTTCACTGAGTTCTGAACACAATTCCCCAGCTTGGAGAAAGGGACTGATTTAATTTTGTCTCTCATCTATGCATTTCACTGTATATATCTTTGCTGTGGGTTTTTATTTTTATATTTTTTTATATTTTTTTTTAATGGCCAGTCCTACTTTATACCTCTGCTGGAGCAAGCATGTTTAAAGTCTGCCTGAGGATGGTACTGGTGCATCAGCCTGTGCAGATGGAAACAGTTACTGAGGGTGGGCATATCTGCTCCTGGGAAATTCTCCCTCTCTCAAGTTCTTTCTGTTTGCTCTGCTGCTTGGTTCAGCCATTGTAATGTTACAGCAGATGGGTGATCTGAAATACGTAGGGAAACTGAAAGAAATGCTTTACTTCATTACACATGCCAGCAGCTTTGAATGGAGGATTTTTTTCCCTTAAACACACCCAATCCTTCTGTAAAATTTTCAGAATTAAGAAGTAAGGAAGAGTCCCAATGACATCTTCTGTGACCGAGAGAGTTTGGACTGCAAGGAGAGAGTTGTTACCAGTCTCACATGCTGCACTATGCCTCTCCTTATTGCTTTGATGGTGTTACCAAGAGCAGATTCATCTTCACAAAGTTTGGGGCTCTCTCAAGACCTGTTTCTAGCTATTCCACTGCCTTTGAATTTCTACAAAATCCTTGTATCTTCCTTTCTTAACACTTTCTTCAGTCTCCTGTATGTGTTACTGATTTTTTGACATTTAAAAATACTACATAATATAGTTCAAATGCATATCTTAGGCTATTTAAAACACTTAAACTTAGATTTCCAGAGCTTCAGTGAGAACTATTGTTCATGTCAGATTTTTTATCTCTTTCTAGAAGATAGAAACAAAAAATTTGGAAGCTACAAGTTGCTTGTGAATCAAAGAAGAAAGCAAGATGCTCAGGAATTGCAGCCTATCCAGAGCACTGTGTAAGCAGCAGTTTACACAAGTCACTTATTTGCTGACTATTTCCATGCTTAAAGAATATTTTTACAGTAAGACATCCTTTGTTCCTCCCCTTCCACAGCACTTCCTGGCAAAAGTGACACATGGAACTCTTGCGTCTTCTGTTCACATGAGATTGCAAAGTCACTGCAGCTAAGTTAAATTTTCAGCCCACTTCCTCCTCCTGTTGTCCTCCTTCTCCCTATTTCCCCTGGGACTATCAAGTTCAAGGTTTATTTTCAGTATCCTTGTGAAGAGCCAGAACAGGAGCACCACTAAAGAACGTTCAGTAGGTAGAGTGGTATAAACTTCACAGTTCAGATAGCGTGTAAACAAACATCCAGATAAATTACATGTAGATCTTACAGTCACCTTCTTGTTCAGCATAAGTCATCACTGCTCTGAAGTCAAGAGTGTGGTAGTTTATACCAGATGAAGTCTCAGCTCAACGTTTCCTAAAAGTTAATTTCTGAGCGTGTAGCTCTTTTTTGAACCCACGTACATGTAAAACGCATCAGCTTTCTTGTAACTTACCATCCTGTTGCTCCTTGGAGAACTCGATCTGTTGGAAGGAAATCAATCACAAAAAATAGCTTAGGAAGGGGGGCTGGGGGAGGACCTGTGTGTTTTCTAAAGCATCCAGCTCAATCCATGAGTCATCTTCCAGAAGAGCAAAAAAGTGGCCTGTCAAATGTGCAGAAGTAACGCAGATAGCAAAAGAGCTGTTAAGGCGAGTCAATATTTAGCATTTGGTAGCTATTTTGTTCTCCCTCCTGCCCCTTGTTAAAGTTGAACTTTGGTTTCACTTACCATTGATTTCATCAGCAGAGAAGGACTGCAGTTGGGGAGAAAAAGAGAGAGAAAAAAGAGAACTAGTACAGCTGAAAATGCACTGAGAGAAAGTAAATAGCACAATCACCTGAGTGCTTTCACTTCTGTCTTGCCTAATGTAGTTCGGCCATAGCAACCTAATCTGTCAACTTCCTGTGTAAAAATGCATCAGCAAGTCTATTCTCAAAGTTTTCATTAAAATCTACATCCCAGGGAAAGCCAGAGCAACAAGAAGCAACAAACCAGAAAGTCTCTTAACTAAAAAAGAACTAATTAATTACCATCAGGTCCATTTACTGTTCTAGCATAGATCCGTTTTAGCTACACAATTTGAAGTAATATTTCTAAACAAGCAGCTTTGTTTTTCATTAACAGAAATTAAATTATTCCTTTAAAGTTTATTTCTCAGGTTTTGGCCGTACGTTGCTCCATGAAGTTCTAATCTATTATATTTAAATGTTTAATTCGCCATTTTAATTAAGTATTTAAATTTAAAATTTAATCTAACCTATGATATATAAGAATACGATTTTTTCCTCTCCCCCTCAGCTGGTTTCATTTGATCAAAAAAAGCTTAGGGAATTGTAACTCTTCTGTGGGAAGCTACGGGAGCTGCACCGCTACTGTTGCCTGGTTCCAAACTGGAGGCTAACTGGAACACCTTGCATAGTCCTTTAGATTTAAACAGGAAAAACGAGCAAACCTAAACTGCCTCCTGAACTGTCCTTCCCCCACCCCCCAAGACCTAAGGTGGGCCAGGAGCCCGATTTCCTCCTGCCAAAGACGCTGGCTGGCTGCTAACTATTGCAGTGCACCCACCATGGTTGAGTTGGAAAGGCAGAGCAGCAGGCAGGCAGGAAGGATTAGCTGGAGGTCTTGAGAGTGGTCCTGCTTTCCTTGCCTTGCTTCCCCTTATTTATCCGGTGGTGCTGACGGCATCGCCTGGATTAGGTGTCAGAAGGAAGAGGTCCCTCCCCTTGGCGAGTTCTTTAGCTTTCTTAGGGCAAAGTGACAGGAGGCTCCATGTCTTGATAGACATCTTCTGGTGGCTATTTTTAGGAGGCTGAAGAGGGGCAGGGAGTGACAAGCAATAAGTTTGATTCATGTCAGCACTTTCTGGGTCCGTACCATCAGGAGGAGATATTCCTTGTCCAGACCTACCAAGGCTTCCTTATAGGGAGGGATTCTGTTTCTCTGATAAGCTGTGGAGTCAGTGGGCAAGGAGCATTGAGGGTGAGGAGAGCCATGTTTGCCCAACTGGCTGGTTTCACACGTGGCTTTCAGGATGTGTGAGATGCAGCTGAATGGTCCTCATGTGTTTGCTGGGCTTTGCTCAGCCCCTGATGTGGATAACACATTAGATGAGTAGTACTGCTGCCTGTCTGCTCAGGGGGATCCAGTTGTTGACACTGAGCAGAAAAGTTCTCTGTCGACAGAGGTGGTATCCTGCTGTGAAGCTCTTCCTCTGCACTGATCACGTTTTCCAAATTTTAAACATTTCAAAGGGAAAAATTATCTGTGTACTTTGGAGCCAAGTTAGTGGCTGCTGTGTAGATGTACCCTGCAGGGCAGTGGGAAATCTGCATTCATAGTAGCCTGTAATCTCTAGGATATTCTTCCTCTGGGGCTTGGGTTAGGCTGGGCACCAGGGAGCTGGGTTTAGAGCTCACAGGGGTGTGCAGAAGTGGTGCTGCCCAGGTGTTTGTGAGGTTGAGGCAAAGGAGAAGCCATGATAACAGCTAGGGGCCCCAAAAGCCTTTGTGAGCTGGAAGGATGACTGTTCATGGTGGGGAAAGGGCTACTTGCTTTTTGAGTTGCAGGGTGCTCGTGGTGGGCCTGCAGATAGGGAGCAGGAGGTGGAGGCTGCAGCTTCTTTAGCAGCAAACACTGAGGCCCAGCATGTGCCATCCCCAGCTCAAGGATCTGGATGGGTGCTATGACATGTGGAAGGATTGGCAAACTTTGCTCCAAGCTTCCTCCTTTCCCTGTTGCCTCAACCAGACCAAGAGTGTCGTGAAGCCAGGGTGGGAAGAGTTGTGTGACAACAACAGGCTCCCAGTTCTGCACTCATACCCCTTTTTTAATTTCTATTAGTTGCCTCTGCTAAGCAGTCACTGCTCACTGCTCCTGGTTTTCTAATGATGAGATGTGATTAGTGAGGAAAACCTTCTCCTGTGGCTTGCTTAGTTACCCAGAAGGGAAGCATAACCTTTATGATTGTGTCTTTTCAGTATGTTGAATACTCTGAAGGAAAGAATCAAATTCAATCAGACTCAATTTTACTGTTGTTTCTCAATTGAACAATCAAATAAAGTGGATGTGAAATACTAACCTCCTACCTCCTATTTTAAAAAAATAAAGATGCAACTGCAAAGATTTTTCTGAGCTTACCGTTTTAGCTGGAAAATGCTCTGTTCAAACAAATAATTTGCTTTTTTTTTAAATATCTGGAGATATACTGAGTATGAATAAAGCTTTGTTGACAATTCTTTCATTTTAGTTGGTTTGTTATTGAGTTTTGGTTTTTTTGAGTTTTTTGGGTTTTTTTTTGCTATTTGTAATCTATTAGCCTGTGGGAACAGGGATGTGTTTCCTGACATAGGTTTAGAACAATGCAGAGCTCCTGATTTACACTGGCTGGGGCTGGAATTCATGGAGCTCATGGAGATCTTGGCCATCAGTCCCCATGCATTAATAGAGGAGCTTTTGAAAGATTTTGGTAGAGCTGAAATGGTGTCTGGGTCAATGTAGAATGTTGCTTTCTTTGGAATTTTCTTTCTACCCTCAGCATCAGTACTGATCCTGGAATAAAATCTCGCTAGACAGAGTTTTACTGGGGAGGAATATTCTAGCTTGGGCAGGTTGCATTCACTCAAAATTAAGAATTGCCCTGCTCTAAGACAATAGGTCTGTTGGGGGGGGTTAAAGTGTACTTGCTTTCATAAGGGCTACTGCAAAATGGCCCAGATTAAAACTATTTCAAATACCCCTTAGAAGAAATAAAAGGTGAGATTTCTGATTCTAAAAGGAGCTTTCAGCAAATTCAAAAGAGACAAAGAAGTATTTTGCAGGGATCTGGTATCTGTTCTGATCCTGGCAGTGTTCTCTGCATTGTCAGAGGACACAGAGTCTTGAGGCTTTAGGGATGATTTTGACATTTCAGGGAGTTCAGTTTAACAAAAACAAAATGCCCCACTCCTAGAAAAAAGAATGAAAGTTTGAAGCAGCTGCAACACATGGGAAAGACCAGAATGACTCAGATTTCTCTGACTTCACATTGCCCTTATTTATGGGCAGAGTTATTATCCAGAAGGTTATGTGTGCTGAAGAAAAAGGTGGTGTGTTTTGTGTTTGTTGGTTTTTTTGTTTATTTGTTTGCTGTGTTCCTTGCATTGTCTGTGACTACCTTCTGGTGATTCTCTTGCCAAAGGCATTTTGGCCAGGTCCCAGTTAAACCTGGGGCTGATGGGGTTGCGTGCAGCTCTTTTTCACCAGCTAAACAGAGACCCAATCCACACAAATCCCTATTCCCAAATTGCTGACGAAGTTTCTGATTGCCCACAGATCCCTGGTTCATGTGCCCATGGGCCCCAAGCTTTGCAGTGCTGTGCTCACCTCTTTAGGCTGGTGGGCACTGGGTACAGCTGTGCTGAGGGGCAGCTGCCTCATGCTCACTGTAACTCAGGAAAGGTCTGGGCAGGATGAAAAGCCCAGGGAAAAGGTCCTGCTGGGAGTTAAAGCATTAAGCTGCTCCATCTGTTTGTTACCTTTTGGATGAATGAAAAGAAGTGAATCATCTTAGCAGTTTCTTAGGGAATCACCAGCTATTTCAAGGTGCAGTCCCTTTAAGAGACTAAGACATATTGGATATCTTGGAAAATCAGAGAGTAGAAAATTTGAGACTCTCCTGGGATACTCTGTATATTTAGGCTTCTATTCAGGACTGGGGGAAGTTTTTTGTTTTTAATAAAGTTAAGATAGGATTGGAACTAAAGTAGTTTATACGATACCTGCTCACTGTCAATGTCTGCTCCTTGATTAATACAGCTGCACATCTTTTCTAGTGGACATCACTGAGTGCAGGATCACACAGCTTCCAGACCCCTCTGAAAAGCAGGTAGCCCTTTTCCCATCCCTCACCTCAGTTCCATAACTTGTGCAATCAATGCCATGGGTTTCAGAGAGGCTGCTTCTCATTTAAGTAAAAATTAACAGCTGGATGGATTTAGCTTCCTGCCATATGAAGCAGAGAAACTTTACAAGAAGAGCTCTTGAGAAACTGAGTTCTGTTTTGAGAACAGAGCTGCCTAGAAATACAATTGAAGAAAGAATAAAAACAACCTCCATAAATATAGGAGAGAAAATTGCATGTGTGGGATACGATGGGGTTTGAAAGAATAGTTCAGAAATACCTCTGAGTTCAAATGACTTGACTGTAGATTAATTTGACCTTTTTCCTAAGCATTTTGTGTAACTTTCCAGTTTGTAGATTTTTAAAGCTTGAAACGTCGCAGTTACTTTGCAGCTGTGCAAAAACTTTTGGATGAGCCTTGACGTTTAATTAACGTGCCCTTCTGAAATGCCTGGGTGTGAAATGTGCTCCGGCTGCACTCTTGATCACATCCTTTTGAACACATTTCATTGGCTTTGGGGGGGAAGAGTGCCTTCAGCTGTGCTCATTTGTAAACATGCCCCAATTCTAATTGCTTTTGTGCTTGGATGTGTATAATCGAGGGGACACACAAGATGGGAGGCTCTGGAGCCCTGCTTTTGGAGGGATTTCTTGTTTTAACATGCCTCCCAGTGGCACTGTTTGAGTATGAACGTAATTTAAACCCTTGCTACTTGACATTTAAATGCTCTGGGGTAAACCAGCCAGCTGAAAGTGCTTCTTGGCAGTGGGTAGAAGATGTAATAAAACCTTAGTGAAACAAGGGCAAATTTCCAGGTTGCTTGTTTCATATCTCCTTACAGACAGCTTCTTTCTCTGCTTGTCATTGGCTAAATTTGTCACCTTCTTCTTGCCTTATGTAAGATTAACTCAAATATCTTGTTACTATCTTTTACAAGTCTCTGTGCTCTGAGGGGGGCTAAAAACAGTATTTCAGAAGTATTGTGGGCTTGTTTTGATAGGACTAAGGTTCTGCCACATAACTCCTGTTAACATTTGGAGTTACCCTGTGAGCTCTTAAAATGTTACATTTTGTGTAATTTGCTTTCTGCTGTTTCTACCAAAGTTTGCCATTCACCAAGGCCTCCATCCTTTTTAAAATGCTGCTAAATCTGTGAATTACTAAGAATGGACCTTGTTTCAAGAAAAAAAAAACCCACATTATTTTTCAAACAATTTTTCCAGTGAGCAACGTTAAGAAAAAGTTTCTACTAATACATGTGGGCAGTCTCTACTTTCGATGGGCTCCTTGCTTAGCAGCAGTTTAGGGAGAAAAGGAGGCAAAGTTCTTCTGAAAACTCTGCAAACCAAGCTAAGCTATGGGCTCTGTGTGTTGTTTCCAGGTGTGTGCCAATGGATGTGTGGCTGTGCAGCAGTCCCTGTCCAAGCTGCCTGTCCTGGGACACCTTTCTGCCATGCCGTGCCTGGGCCGTGTTTGCCAGCAGTGTGGGCTGGGACATGGAAGTGGGCAGGTTCCAGAGGCTGGGGCTGTTCCAGGCTGGATTCTGGGTGGTGCTGGTGCTGTGTCGTGGGTCAAAGCAGTAGCAGGAAGCTGGTCTGGGTGCCATCAGAGAGGCACCTTCACACCCCTTAAATTCTTGAGTTTGTGTTGACACTTGTCCTCTTCCTACCTGTAAGGACACTTGGGACTGGTGACCTTGTCCAACAGGTCACCTGTCCTAGGGAATCCTGCTGGAGTCATAGCTGGAGATAGATCAGACATAATTTGAAGACCTGAGCCAAAAGTTTCAAGTAAAAACCTGCTGTTTCCTCAGAAAGCCCTCAGCACTTTTGAGCAAAGCCACCGTTGACATCCCTGCTCTCACTCCACAGCTTCATGTGGAGCTGTCTGCAGCAGAGCAGCTCTCTGAGTGCTCCAGCTGACATTTGCAGTGCTGCTTGCCCTCTGGCCCAGGAGCTTTCTGTCAGTGCATTTTAGTGAGTTCATCTCTCTCTGGTTATATCCAAAGCAAAGTCTGCTCAGAGATGACCTACTCAAGTCGTGAATGTAAAAAGAAATAAAGATGCTTGGAGAAACACTTTTTACTGCCTTAAGAGCTCTGCAGTTAAAAACAATCACAGGCTTGTTTCCATGCAACAGGCATCACCAACATGCATCACACAGTTACACAAGATTTTAGCCAGTCCTTACTAGTTGGTAGCTTTTAATTTATTTTTTTTTCTTCTAAATATTTGGGTGGCTTATCTGCAGTTGGATATGGCATAATTGATGTCTTGGGATTTCAGTCTTGAAAATACCTGCATAGGAAGTCTTGTGTACTCCTGAACCTCACTTCCACTGTGGACACTTGCCCAATCTCTGTCTCTACTCAAGAGAAGATACTCAGCTGTATCCTTGAAGTAAAGGACCTGGTGTGACACTAGACATCCAGATCACCATCTGCAGAGCAGAAACCTGTGAAGCACTGCCCTCAGCATCTTCAGCATTTGCATCCCAAAATATCTTAATTGATTTTATGAGCCTGGGCTCTGTCCAAGAGCTGGTTACATGTGCTGAGAAGGACCCTTAGATTTCCACTGGAAAACCAACATACTTTTCTTGTTGGTAATAGGAGCTAAGTTATACAGATCTGTGCAATGGGAAATGTATCCATTTCCCTCTGCCTTAACTGCAAAACCAAGCATGAAACATCTGCATCATTCAAGTTTCATCCCAATTGTTGTAGACATAGACCCACAGAAGTGCTTTTCATGACTTAAACATTTCTTCTCACTCAGGCTTGTACGGGAGAAGAATGTTGATAAAACAGATAAGCTGTGATTTTAGGAGTATACTGGGCCACAGTTTTAATTGCAGAATTCCTGGGGGTCTCTTAAGGAAATTATCTGTATGGTCATTTTGATTTTGATCATGGTTGGTTCCTAGTAGTGGCTCTCAGCTGCATCCATTGCCCTGTTCTCTTCTCAAGTGTTATTTAATCTTTAACTTTTGTGCCTGTGCAGATCCAAGACATGTTAGTAATAAGGAAAATTGGAAATATGCATTTGGTCTGGAAAGGCTTGTGCAAAGCAGATGGAGATTTTATGCTGTTCCCTGAGTAGAAGGAAATAGGTCTTCACATCCCCATGTAAAATCAAGTCCTCCATCCCTGCCTTCACTCTCTTCCTATAGCTGTTATTCTGTAGCCCAAGGTGAGCTGTAAAAGGGGTGAGTTCAGAGATTTCAGTAATTTGGGTATTCCTGTTACTCAGTTTTATAGTCACTAGATGTTGCCCAAAAATAATCTTTTAATAGCTACTGTTGGCACTAGCAAATCACCAAATATTTGCTCTAATTTGGTTAATTTCAAGAGATAGATAAAACCAGAAAAGAGTGAATGGCCTGTCACAACTTTATCACAGCTTCTGATGGTGTGATAGACAAACCCAGCTTTGCTCCTCTTAAGAAAGGATTAAAAAAAGCACCAAAGTTGCAAATTGTGTACTCCAAAAAGTTCAGAAAACCAGATCCCCAAAGATGGGCCAAGAAGGGCATCCTGAGGGGGAAGGGAAAGTACCACCAAGAGAATCACTACTCGTGTTTGTAAACCACCACATTTGTTTTGGAGACTATTATGACTTCTGATGCTGACTGGGAATGAAGTGCACAGCCAAGTGTGGCTCATTTGGCTGCTGTAAGCCCTGGTTGGGCAGCTCCACCCTTACCCAGCTGTAACCAGGGGCTTGGATGTGTCTTTGTAAAAGCTAACAAAGCCTTTCTGTGTGTTCACCTGCTGTGTGGCTCCCCAGATCAACAAGGCACTGATATTCCCAGTCACCTCCCTTGAGCAGCAAGTATCTTTATGGCTGCTAATTCCCAGAGAGGAGCACAGCCCAGCTGCTCCTCGTGTTTAAAGTGATGTAGGTTTTGTCTCCATGTCTGATAAATCACTGCAAAGGGCCCCGGGTCAGGATTGTTCACTGAGTCCCAAACAAAACCTGAAACTACTCCAAGGTTTTGCTGGAAAGGTTGCTGCAACTTTTATTATGCTGAGACTTTGGTGATTGAATGGAAGGACTGAGAAATAATTGAGGGACTGGGCTAAGACCCAGAAAGCTTTGATTCCTGACTCTGCCACATATCCTAGACAAATTACTTATAAGCTGAAATTGTTTCCCTTCACTGCCTGAACTCTCAAAACATGAAAAGGAGTAACAACTCAGAGTGGCTTGTTGGGACCCCAGAAGAAAATATTTTTTTCAAAAAATATCTTTCAAAAGAGACTCTCCCTAAATTCTATCTTTTTTTATCAGTCTGAATATGACAAAAACCTGGAGAGTTCTCTGTCTACCAGTGTGTATTTCTTGCTATTTTCTTTGGGTAAAGGAGTGAACTGCAAAGATGCCTCAGGCTGCAATCTGACATTTTTTTAGCTGGTAATATATTACTATTTATGTAAGGATAGATCAGATAGATTCAATGGAGTTCAAAATTCTATGTTCTCCTGATTACTGGGCATAGAAAGCTATCAAATCATATTAAGTTATTTAGCAGGAAATCTAGCTTGGTTCCCCATCATCTAGTGCAATGTGAGGCCTAATCAAATTTTCAGACAGTATGCTCAAAACTAATGGGTTTTTCATGTACTCTTCAAAATTATAAGTATTTCAAAAATGTCTTTTTCTTTTTTCCTCTTGTCAATGGCTCCAGCTTAAATCTTATGAGAAGATACATACTTTTTCAAAAAAATACAGACTGCAGATTGGGAAAATTAAAGCGAACTTGGAGAAGTTTCACTAAATGGCTTAACATCTCAGGACTGTATGTATTAAAGTATCTGAAATACAATTCATCATGTATAGGTCCTATGAGTAGTCTTTGTCCTTCTTTTACCCATAAGAGGCATGATTCTTTATGTAGAATTTAACAAATTGGTCCTGGGACCAATCAGCTTGCCAGGTAGGTGCAGAATAACTATTTATAGTCCGACTCAGAGAAACTGGTCTGTCTCTTCATCTCTTAACTGCTTAGCCCCCCTCTCCTCTTTCCCAAGTAAAGAATCTCCCAGAATGGAGGAGTTTTCTTTGGAGGGTCAGGGCAACAGTTAGTGGTGTTGGTTGACATGCAAAATCTAAAGACATTCTGAGAACAAACGACAGTGTAGTCAGAAGGAAATCTCCAAAAGGCTCCTTCTCTTCGTTGCTTTCAATTTGCAGCAAATTGTAAATCCTGAGCAAACATATAAGGATGAGAGGAAATCACTTGAAGTGCTTCCATCCATGGCTTTCTTGCTCATGGTCTCACCAATAGTGCAAATGAATAGGCAAAACTACCAAATCTCTCTGTTTTAAACTGGTTTGTTTTGTTTCTTTTAGAGATAAGTCATACTGATCTCAAAGCACGTGACCAATGGCTCATCAGGTGGTCCAAAAATTTGGAAAATAATTTTAAACTATAAAAGGTTGGGAAAAAAACGTATTTCAAGTTTCAGTAACCTTTTTCCTGTCCTCATGTACCTACTTTAGGGGTTTGGGGGGTTTTTTTGTTGTGTGTGTCTTTTAAATTCATCTTTTCCGAACAGAGAAAACTGAGACTGGTACCAATTGGGTAAAAAGTTCTGAGGTCCACACTCCAACACAACTTTTGCCATCCCCAGGCTTTGCTCCGTTGTTAAACCATGCTCCATGCCTCACACCCCACAGCTCCCAAAACAGCCAAAAGCCCAGGCAGGTCAGCAAATCCACCGGCTGAGGCTGCTCATTCATTTCCCTGCCGTGCCCAGACTGGAACCAGAGCCAGGCAATGCTTCACCTCGCCCTCAGGCAGGACCCTGCTGCCTTCCCCCACGCTGAGCACAGGCTCACCCCTTACCTTGATGCTCTTGAGGTCGATGGCAGGTTCTTTGGGCTTGGCTGGGGCAGGCGCTGGCGCTGGCGCTGGTGCAGGCGCCGCGGCCGCCGCCGGTTTCTTTACGTCCTTCTTTGGTGCCATTTTGCCTTGCTTAAACTGGAAAGTAAAAGTGCACTAAAAAAAGAAAAAAAGTTTTTGAAAAAAAAAACCCCGACGGGAACGAAAACCACTTTGCAAGTGATTCCTGGGAGAGGAGCAGTGGTCAGAATGAGCTACAGGCTGTACCCTGGAGGTGGACCCGATGTGCTAAACCCTGTAAGGGCATATATATATTTCACTTAGTGCCTCATACAGTCCTGACACATGCAGCTGGATTGGACAGCCTGATAATCAAGGGGGATGTCATTCTAGCTAGAGCTATAAATGGAATATAAGAGTTCAGGGCTTCCTGAGATCAAGGCACTTTTTTCTCCTTTAAAACAATCCACCTCCCCTGTCTTTTTTTTTATGCATGCAAAGGAGAGGGAAATATAACAAGCCCAGTTTCAGATCTGCTGTTGATCTGAAATTTAAATGTGGATTGAACGGTCCTTTTTCTCATCAGAATTTTCGTTCTGCTTAAGTAATAAATCTTTCTTTCCTTCCCTCCCTTCCCCTTTTCCCCCATGCCTGTGTAGTACTCCTGGGGGATTCAGTTTCAGACAGTAATTTTGACTTTCATGGCTGGGGAGATCATATTTTTCCAACCTCATTTGCCTCTCTCTCTACAGTCCTTCTCTCCTCCTCTGCTTCCTTTTTGTTCAAGGAAGTGTTGCTCAAGCAAAGGCTCTGGGTGTTTAAAAATAAAGCAGACAAATACGGAAAACACCACGGTACCTTCAGCCAAGGCATCTCTCCCTGACCTGACCCTGGGTGTCTTTCAGCTGTTCTTACTTTTCCTTTCCATCACATTAAGGTTGTGCTTAAAATTGAAAATTGCTTCCTTTAATCTTTTTCTTTGATCTTCTTTTTCCTCTCCTAGGGTTAAGCTGTGCCCCAATAGAATGCAGATCAGCTGTGTGTTATCTTCCCACACTGAAAGGTTTCCCTTTGTAATGTATTTATTATTGTGAACTAGCCATCAGGCAAGGGAGGCACTTCTGTTTCCCCCTGGTTTGCTGTCATGGGTTGCAGTGTAAAATATAATCAGGGGTGTGTTACTCTATTACCATCCCTTGGAACTGGGATGGGGGCAGTGATGTGATCTTCTGTTGATAAGCCAGCTGATAAAAAACATCCAGAGCAGTTTCCTTATCTCTTCCATGACCCATCCTCCCTCCAGGGACAGATCTTCTGCTCATGGGCTACTGAGCCCACTGATAAACTTCCATCATCCCATTGGGAAATGCTCCAGCCAGGGGGGGAACCAAGCCCCTCTACCTGGATAAAAACCTGAGACTTGGAACACCAAGGCAGCCTTTTCCACTGGACTCCCAGAGGAAGAACAGGCCCATCCATCACCACTGCACCTTCAGCAGAGGCTGCACCTTTCTCCAGGATCACTGCTCCAGCAGAGCCACAGCTGCTGCTCCAGGAGGGCTGCAGCCACCATTGCAGCTGCACTGCTGCCAACACCATGACCAACAGGGTGTCAGGTTGGATTCTGACTCTGTCAGTGGTTTTCTTTTTCCTTATTCCATGTATTTTGTTTCCTTTTTATTTTCCCTTTTTCTAATAAATTGTATTTCTGACTTGGAGTGTCTTACTGGTTTTGCTTCTCAAACCAGAACATTTGCCTTGTTTGCCATCCTGTGTCCCTTGTTTATCTTTCTACCCCTCAGCCTATGGATGTCCCTGCTCCCATGCTCTCAAAGAGACACAGCTTTCAGGAGAAAGAGAAGGCTTTTGTGTTTTCACTACACTTTTTCCATGACAGCAAAACAGCTTCTAATTCTTTAAACTTGTTGATTTTTGTATGCTTGAGGTTTTCCATAGAAAAACTCCAGAGTGCTGATTGTTCCTCCTTTGTCTAGCAATCCCTCTCCTGGTTACTCTCCAGACTCAAGAAGTTTTGTGCTGGTAAGTGCAAGGCTTTTGATGGGACCCGTGTTTTTGCCTCATGAACTATAGTGTAGAGTGTTTTGTACATAGAAATTAAAAGCTTGAAGGCCTGGACATCCAAAATCTGGTAGGATATCCAAGCACTTGCATTTTCAATGAATCAGTTTAAAGGAAGGTAAACTTACCAAAAATATGTGTACTAATATGGAGATGGGATGGAGAGTGGCTAAAGGTGCACTTTCATGTAGGATCATGCTCAGATCTCTTCTTTGCCACAGCCCATGATAATTTCTATAATCACCTAATCATCTACAGTCATCATTTTTTTATACTAAAATAAGCCTGCGAGCCATCATCAAATATATTTTTTTAAAAGAAGAAAGGATTTCAGGAATGAAGAACAAACTTAGTGGGTTTTTTGCACAATTGTGACCTGTGTACTAATGCAGATGTGTCTGGATATGCTTCATTCTGCCATTAAAGGTGGTTTTGTCATGTGCTGACCAAAAATAATTGTATATTGATTGGATAAGAAGATAAAACAGGTATGGAGGAGGAGGATAACAGGTCTTTATTTGAGTTGCTGGGTTAAGGATTTGGATCCAGTCAGTTCTCTGGTGCCTGGACAGGACACCATAGGTTTATCTGCCTTGGATGTGTCCCAAGACATCTCTGGGAACACGTCAGGTATGTCCCTAGGGAGCAAAGTCATTCCAGGTGATGCAGAGGTGTGTCCCTGTGGCATACAGCTGTGTCAGGAGAGGATTGGGTTGGGTATTAGGAAAAGGATTTTCATTCAGGGAGTGGTCAAGCACTGGAGCAGGTTCCCCAGGGTAGTGGTCACGGCACCAAGCCTGCCAGAGCTCAAGAAATGTTTGGTCAGTGTTCTCAGGCACAGAGTGTGATTCTGGGCAGGGCCAGGAGTTGGACTCAGTGATCCTCGTGGATCCCTTCCAACTCAGGATATTCTGTGATTCTGTGATCTTGAATGGGAGCTGAGGTTTGCAGTTCTCTGGCAGTGCTGTTCCATCTCACCCTATGCTGTGGGTTCCAGGGGCTGCAGCAGGAAGGCTCCTCTTTCCCTTTTAGCAGCCACTTTTTGCAAGCAGGGTTGCCAGAGCAAAATCCAGGCTCTCCCTTGCTGGGACTTGCCAGGATCCATGTCCAGGGGAAAGCAGCAGAGTTGGGAATGAGAATTCATGGGCATCTCCCTTCTTGGGTGCCCACCTCCTGGGCAGTGCATGGATGCTTCTCTCCTGTAGAAGAATTCATGTTGAGGGGAATGGACAGTGGTGAAGCTTCAGCTTTCCCAAGGGTTCAGAAAATTCAGTAGTGAGAAAGGTGTTGGTTGGAAGCCATGTCCTGTTAGCCCTGCCACTCCCTGACACAGGGGCTTGCTTGGGGCTTGCCTGGTTTTTATTGGTTTAATTGATGAGGATCCAGTTCTGGCCAATGCAGAACTTCTATGCACTTGGGCTGGATTTAGTTGAGCTAACATAAGGGAAGTGTGTTTTACACCCAGATCATTGAAGTGATTCATTGTGACACTTCTGGAGTGGAATATGTTCCTTTTGTCAGGCTAAAGTCACAGAGAGGTGGTACCAATAGCAGCACCAAAATGGAAATGGAAATTCCTGTATTGGGCTGCACTCCCTGTGTGTTTACTCTGAGATCTCTGTCTTTCTGGTCTAGTTTTAAGAGGAGAGCTCTGGTTTGGGCTTTCTGTAGCCCAGGGAGTCAGGCCCTACTTCAGGAGGAGGGAGCTGATGGCTTAAATCCATTCTGTGAAGCAGAAGAGAAGATGTTCAGTATTTCAGGGCACCGTGCAAGCCCTGGAGCTGTTGGAAGAAAAGGTGAGTGCTGTTGCTTCTGCTCTGTTTCATAATGAACTCCCTTTGAGACTTTTGCCTTTTGCTGTCTAAAATACCTGAAAATGCAATTAACTTCCTATTTGCTTGGTGGAATTGTTAGTGAGTTCATGGCAGTATACCAGATCAAGCACCAGGGGAAATGTTGATGGGAGTTTGCTTTCAGGCAAAGTGTGAGAATACAGACTATTTACAAACACCCAAGTACAGTCAGCATGTTCCACTCTTTTCCTGGAGAGATTCTCCTGTCCCATGCACCCTTACTTGCTATGATTTCAGCTAATGTGTTTTCTCTCTCCTGTGATCAACTGCTGTCTGACACCTGTTGCTGTTAAATATTTGCTGTGTTCCTCTTCTGAAGGCTGGGTGGCTGCAATGTCAGCAGGAAAAATTACAAGTGTACATGTACCATTTGGCAAGCAGCAATCTCAGAGAGATTGCAGTGCTCTGGAGCTGTCCCATGGTACAAACACATATTTTATTCAGCCCATAAGTGAGAAGTGGTCTCATTTTCCAATGTAAATACAGGGATATTCAGAGAGGAGCCTACTGAGCATGAACAAGGGAGGTTGGGTGAAATTCAAAATTAACTCCTGCAAATGATGTTTTATTCCAACACCAGTTTAATTGCACACCTTGGAAGACTGTTTGAAGCCAAGAACTTAATAAGATCCAAGAAGGAACTGGGTATTTAGGCAGTTATCAGGAATATGTTATTTATCATAATTCACAACAGATTTGGAAAGAATATATCATCTATTTGACTATGATTGAACAATTCTTGAACTGATAGAGACTGGGTGCACTTTTCCACACCAAGATGCTGCAGAGTTCCTTGTGCTCTCTTCAATGTGTGATTTTTGCCATGAGAGAAAGGGACTGCTTGTCTGTTTTGGTTCTTGCATGTTCCATCACTGGCTTCAAGTATTAAGCCAGGGATCCACTTCCAGCAAACTCTAAGACCTCAGCTTTAGCTGTAATGCTGGCTGTGTGCCACAGAGTGCCTAATTAATCTGCTAATGATTTGGCTTTTCAGTGCTCACAGCATGGAAGCCACTTCCAACAACATAGCAAAGCCTTTTGCCATCCAGGATGCTCAGAGCTGCAGAACACTCTGGCAAGCTGTAGGAACTTGTGTAGAAGAGAGTCAAGCCCAAAACATTGCTTGGTCAGCATCTTTTATGGATCTTGGTCTTAGGACCCTGTCAAGCAGGTGGTCTGGGAGCAGGGTACAGCATGGGAGGGATCTGGAGCTGACTGCAGGAGTGATCCAACAGGATTTGCAGGTGGTAGGAAATAGGGCAGTGGTGGGTGAACACTGGACACAGGTTTATATAATGGCCCAAAGGTTGGATTGCATTGAGGGAAGATTTGTCTCTTGGCTCCTTCAGGTGCTGCGTAAGGTGTTGCTAGCCTGAATGCAGCCAGGGGCATGGAGCAGTCACAGGGCAGTGTAGGCTGAAGCCAAACCTTGCTGAAGGAGCAGGCAAAGGAATGAGCACCTAAAGAAGGGGAAAGAAGGCACCAACTGGTGTGCCACATATAGCACATGGCTGACTTAGCACTTGTGCCACGCTGTCCTTCTGCTCAAGGTTTTCTAATTCTGTCCCAGACGATGTCAGCGTCCCCCAGCAGCTGGCAGCAGCACATACAAGGCATTCCCTGGAGAGCTGCTGAGCCTCACTCAGCCCCCTGCTTGCCCCAGGAGGGCTGCCTGCAGCAGGGAGCAGCTTCCTGGAGGTGCTCCCCTCAGCCTCACCTTTGGGCAGCTCACCCTCCTCGTGCCATCATTCCCTGTGGCTCTTTTGCAGTTTGCTTTGTCTTTGCTTTGTCCTCTAAGGCTTCCAGTCATTTTCTTGGCACCTGGGTTTCCTCGGCGTGAGCGCCAGTTTATAGATCACTGAGCAACCAGGCTCTGAAATGAGAGTCCCTGGCTGGATGGAGCAGCAGGATGCAGGAACAGAGGGTGGTGGAGGCAGAGTGTGTGCAACAAATCCCACCAGGCAGGCCTCCCTACCAAGGAGAGCACTAGCTGGCAGGCCTGGAGGGGTGCCATGTAGTTTGAAACATAACCATCAGGCACTGGATAAGATGTTAAATTCTGCATGCTTCCTCACACTGCACAGGATAAAATTCCTGTGGTGCTGCTTTGGGCAACTGGGATTCCTGTGTCTTCAGAACCTGCACGTGAGCTGCAGAGATTCCCTTGCCTTTTCCTTCCTCTCTTTTCCCTAGAGCATGCAGCAAGGATTTAAATTACTCCCATCTAGAAGGATCTGTCTTTCTTGGATCCCATTTTCGTCTGCTAGCAGATGGAGTGACTCCAGGCTTGGAAAGGGCATGAAAAGGTAGCTCAGTATCTGGCCCAGACTCCCCACATACCTGCATTGCCTGGAAGGTTTCATTGTGACTTATGGAGCATCAGACTCTTTTCTTTCACTTTTGTGCTTCTTTCTCCCTCTTACTTTTGACATGAAGTCTTGAGGTCCAAGTCTTGAGTCAGACCAGGAACTAAAGGACCAACTGGCTTAATGTGATGTAGTTTAAGTTTTGCTGATTTCTGTTAGGGATCACCTGGGCTTGAAATCCAACAAAACTCACAGGTCATATCTGCTTTTAGGAAATCTGGTGCTTTCACGATCTAGACCTCATTTTCCCTTCAGGCATTAGTAAGACTTCTCCATGAGGTATGGATAGCTGTCAAGATACAGAGCTTGGAGATAGAAGCATCATTCTCTGAGATCACACGTTCTCTGTCCTTGTCACTGGAATCCTGTCTTTGCCAAGCACACAGCCTGCATTTGCTTAAATACTGCTAAAAGCCCAGACACTTCAAAATGTGTTTAATACATTGGAACACCCTGTTCACTAATGACCTGCATGATTCTTGCTGTTGTGTTAGAATTTAAATGGTGCGTAGCTCAGTATTTTACAAACCTTGAGATGGCCCAGCAAGAACGAAGCTCTAGGAACCAAATTTTTTCAGCTATTTCCATGTTTAGTAGTAAGTACTTTGGATTTATCAAACCTGTGTAGGTTTCTGATAATATTTGTGCATTTTGAATCACATCCATGAAGATGATCTTGGGGGAGAGGTGGCCATGACTACATCATCATATAATCATTCACATTATATTATATTACAGTATCTCAGAAAGCTGTTTTAAGAATGTAAGCATCATTGTAAAGGCTTATTAAGCCCTGATAGAGGTCCCCACAAACATCTAGAATCTATCTGTACCACAGCTGTCTGAGAGGACACAAATGAACATAAAGCATTTGATGAGCTCCCCTTTTCTCATGAATCACTCTGATGAAGTTTCTAAGCATCCTGTGTGAGAAGCGTCTGTATTTAGAGAGCTGACATGGAGAGATGGAGCTGAGAGTTTGGGCTGGAGGTTTGGGAGTTTGAGGTTATTGTGTCTGGTGGCAGTGTTCCCTGTGGCATCCCTCTGTAATTGATGCTGTGCCTTTGGTCCAGCCTCCCAGCCACCCCAACTCAATGCCCTCTCTGAATTTACATTCTTCTGTACCATTAACAGGAGCTTTCTGGTGCCACTGTACCCTCTTGTCCCAGCAGGATGCTCATTCCCAGGGCTGAGCCCTGGCTGGAGAGGTTTCTTCCACCCAGCAGGCAAAGGAGACAGCAGGCAGAGCCTGGCAGGCTTTTCCTGCACTTCTCCAACCAGTCAGGGGCAGAGAGCCTCCTTTTAAAAATGTCACAAGATGATCATGTGGGTCCCTTAATGCTTTTAGTGGGAGAGGGGAGACTCAGAAACCAGTTGTGCTGCAGTCCAAGGTGAGAGCATCCTGTGAATTTCCATTTTTTCAAGGAGGCAGGAAGGTTTCACTGCAGCCAGTGAGTGACACAATGGATGAACCTGGCCAAGCTCAGTTTAAAACTAGCAGTAAATGGAGCTTGGCTGCTGGTGCTGTGCTCTCCATGTTCGTGTGTTCATTCTGTGTGTGAGGACAAACTTGGGGAAGCGCTGCAAAATGTTCCCAATGAAGCTGCTCCTCAGTGCAAGCCTGTTTTTTGGGGAGCAGTGATGTAGGTGTCAGAAATGTCTCTCCTTCAGGGCCTGTCAAGAAGCTGTGCTGGCTCTAAATAGACTGCTGCCACTGCACTCCTAATTTAGCTGTAGGCAGGCAAGTGACAGGGTAAAGCTCAAGAATGTCACTTTGCTTCTTGTGTGACCTATGAGATCAGAGGTTTTTCGGAGATACACAGAGACTCTTGCAGAAAGTGCTGCTGGATACAGGAGGAGGAAATCCTGTGGGATTGGGCAAAGTGTCAGAACACAAGGGATAGAGGACCCCCTGGGAGAGTCTCTGGCTGTAGGGAGTGAGGGAACACCTTGAACACCCTTCAAAAGCTTTGTTTGTGCCTGGAGTTTGGCAGCTATGCCTCTGCCTGCAGCCCTTGCAATTATTATCTCTAAAGTTGCAATTTCATATAAGACACGTGTAATCAGGTGTTTGGTGGCCTCTTAGAGTGCAATACAAGCAAGGCTTACATGTCAGCCCTTTCTGTTTGAACAGCTAGCTTTGAATAGGAGCTTTTCTCCTGCTTGTTAAAGAGTCAGATATTTGCAATATGAGAAGCCTCAGAGCTGCCACCAAGAGGCTGATGACATATTTTAGAAGACTGTTACTCCCAAAAGTAGTTCAAAAATGCCTGGTATTGTTATTGAATACTTCTCCCCAAACTCATCATCCCAAGCAACTCCATTAAGCTGATGGAACTGCAACAGTTGGCTGTGGGTTGCTCTGTGTGTGTGTGCAGGTTTTTAACACTTAGTTTAGGAGATTACTTCTACCTTTCTGCCTGAGAAATATTAGATCCCAGAAGTGGGAACAGAAAGTGCAGCTGGACCCCAAAGTGCTAAAGCTGATTTGGGTGATTGTTCACAGCAAAGACAGTTTAAGTCACAGTGGTGAGTACAGTGGAAGGCAGCTTCACTTCTGTAGTTTTGGGAGCTTTGAAATAGGTGGAAGATTGAGTCCTGAAAGGTTATGCTGCCATCCAGGAGTTGTCTAACACAAAAACCAATGTCACAACTTCTTTAAATGAGTTATGCTGCAGTGAACTCCAGCCAGTGCATCTCCTTCAGAATAATTTGTGAAATCGTTTCCTGTGTGTCCACATTTGATTTGTCCCTGTGAATGTTACATAAAGATGATGACTGATTAATTTCTTCTATTAATTCTTATTGTTTCTAAGTGAGTTGGCAGGGACAAAGGAGACGGGTTAAATTTAAATTGCAAGCTTTTGAGGACTTAGTATTTGTATAGGAGTTTTAAAAAGATACCATCTTCTCCTTTCAATGCTGTTCCCTGCAATGAGTGTGCAGGTTTCTTATTTCAGTAAAACCACACTGAGATAATTGAGGGATGTGAGAGTCAAGGCATGTGGGAATGTGGCTGTGGCTGTCTAACATTTCCCTTGCTGGATGTGTCTTCCAAAGGATGGGAAGTGTTGTGATGTTAGCAGCCTCCTGCCAGTGCCTCTCTTCTTCCTCTTCCTGAGCTGAATGTCACTTTAGCCCAGCCTTTAGAGGGTACCTTGCAGTGGGGGGCTATGTTTAATAATGTCATAATAATGTTTAATAATAATGTTCTACATTTACTAATGTCATAATAACAAGCCTGAGAGGTGTGAGGCTGGAATATCACATTTGTGCCTGCTGTTGTTGGGGGTATCTCTCTTCCACTTGTGGTTTTTATGATGTGAAAGGAATCTTGTAAAATTAGACGGAGCTTATGTTTCTTCAGAGCATCACTGTAGTCTATTCCATCTTCTCTTTGCATCATCTTTTTCTTTTCTGTTTTTTAACCTTCTCGCAGTTCCCTTTTGTTGCCATTGTGGAGTCTGAATTTTTATGTATCCCTTTGAAAAGATACTTGCAACCTTTACAAAGATTTTGTCTGGTGTTTTTTATAATTTTAGCAGTAATTAAAACCCCATAATCAACTCTGCCTCTTGTGGGTTTTAACACTTCATCCAAGCATGCTGATAATCCTGGGTAGCATGTTTGCTTCCCTCTCTGAGGGTGGTGAAGGCTGAAAAGCACCTTGCCCTCACTCCCAGTAATTTAGCAGATCTGCAAGCTTCACAGCAGAGTTCAAAACTAATGAACTTGACAGGTCTGTCTTGTCCCTCAGTCCTGCCCTTCCAAAAGGAAGAAGAAACCTGAAGACACATCCCAGTTGTGAATCCTGGCTCTTGTGGCCTGTGTGCTGCTGGGAGGGGAGGTGAGGAGCAGAATGTTTGCTGCAGAGGGATTAAGCAGCTGAAGAAAACAGTCCAGCAGAAAGTGGCAGGGGCAGCTCCTGGGAGAATGTATCTGCCAGGAGGAATGTGTTCTTGGCAGCTTCAGCTGCTGAGGGTTTCTTTTCCCTCTGATGCAAAGCTGCTCTCCCTGTCTGCCTTTGCTCAGTCATGAGGATGGTAATTGTTATTTATTGGACAGGGATTTCAGCAGTCACAAGGGATTTTGAGAGTCTTTGTCTAGGGTTTTCAGAAAGTGATGCACACTCTCCTCTCAAAAACAAAACAAACCACCCTGTGGCCTCCTTTCACAGATTTTTTTAAGTGAACCTCCTCCAAATCAAAGTGTCTCAACTCACTTCATTTTGGAAATCATTTACTACAGATGGATTTCTAAAGAGCAAGCGATGGCTGAGTCTGTTCCCAATAATGTCTCTGGAACCACAAGAACATGTATCATGCTGTACACTGTGTGTTGCATGATTAGGATTTAAATTAAGGAGGAAAAGATCCTAAAGGGAAACAGTGGTAAGAGGAGGTTACAAGCAGACACAAATGCAGGCAGTCTAGGGAAGTGTGTCAACACAGAATTTTGGTACCCAATATTCTACCTTTCTGCTTAGATCCTAGAAAGTGCAGCTTGACCCCAAGTACTAAAGATGATTCAGATGATTGTTTACAGCAAATACTGGGATTATAAATACTGAACTGATGGGATTAGTTAAACAAGGGTCTGGCACAGCTTTTTCTGTTCGGAGTTTTGGGGGCAATTCAAGTTTGCACAGGGCCTGAATCCCCATCCCATGAGACAAAAGAAGGTGCTCAACCCCTGTAGAAAGCAAAGATATGGGGAATTTCATTATTTCCAGTTCACTGTAAGATGATCACAGTTCAGTTTGTTTTCAAGTTCTCTGTTCCAGAGTTTAAAAATTTTTTTAGTATGCCATTTTTTTTCTTAATGCATTTAGTCCCAGCTGAAGGATGGTGCTTTTCACCTGCCAGTTGGATTTTTGTGTGTTGCCTTTTCTTCCAGCCCTAAATTTGTGCCCATGCAAGACTTCCAGCCTTGTGTCTTATCTAGAGGTAGCATCCAGGGATTTACCTGGAGCAGAAGAAAATGTGCCCAACAGCTCTGGGGCTCTGTGGGGATCCTTGCTGGTTTTGACAGCTCTCTGAGAGTCTTGGCCACTCTTTGTGGTACCCTCTATTGTAACTCGGTTTGCACAGAGGTGAATGACCTTTGCAGCAGTTCAGTAAAGCATCTTTGATGGTCCTTTGGAGGAGCTGGTGACAGTTTCTGTGCTGGGGGGCTGTGCATTCCTTGGGGCTCATACAGAGTGCCCAAGCACATGTGCAAACAAACACCCAGCCTAGTTCCCTGCTGTCAGAACCCTGCACACAGAGGATTTCAGGCTGACAGGGACTGATCCTCAAAAACACACTGCATTTGACCTGAGGCTGTAGAACAGGCTTCCAAAACTGAGAGCACTGAAATTCTGAATGTGTAGTTGAATAGAAGTGTGCTATATCACAGGGTGAAAGAGTTTGGGCTTCCTCCTCCTCTTCCTCCTCCTCTTCCTCCTCCTCTTCCTCCTCCTCCTCCTCTTCCTCCTCCTCCTCCTCTGNAATTAGTTGGTATCTCGTAATTGGGTAGTTTAAGCTTAAAAAGACCTTGAAGACAGAACTCATTTCTACTCTGTTAACTCAGAGTGTAGAAGCACTCACAAGAAGTCAGTGAAGCTGTGATTTAAATAAGAAATAACAAACATCCAAGTCCCAACAAGAATTCTGTCTCTTGTGCTTTTAATCCTGACCTCGAGAAGAAGAACCTGATAAAGCCAAGGGGTTTGCCTCACCCTGTGACCCACAGCACATCTCCTGCAAGCTGCCAAGGGCTGGGCATTGCTGCCTGGGAGCTGTGAGGATTTCTGCCCAGCTTTCCCCCTCTAGCTGAGCTGCAGGCCTGGCCAGAGGCAAGGAGAGGAGAGCTCTACAGGGCTGGCAGCTGTCTGAGATGGGGGATGCTACCTTCCTCCTGATCCCTGTGAATCCAGCCAGAGCTCATCTTCTTGCCATGGTCGTACTTTCCTGACTCTGAAGTACAGGGAGTAATCAATGGCAGAGCATGATGATAACGGGTTAATCAGATGAGAAATGATTCACACATTGCTTCATCTGGGAAATGAAGCACTTCTGTGAAGACTTTTTGTTTCCCAGACTCTATTTCACAAGACTCAGAAGGGCACAATATTGGAGTCATAGCATTAATTTTGCATTGCTTTGTTTTATATTTCTATATTTGGAGTTCTAGGTACTGATTTCTTCCTCAGCAGCTTTTAAGCATTTTCAAAGTGCAGTAAAAATGTTACTCTTTATAGTGTGACAAATGCAAAAGAAGCATCTTCAGATTTCAGGTTCTAATTGGGGTCCCTCTATGGTGTGCCACGTCCAGAAATAATGAGAAACTCTGTATCAGAGATGCTGGAAAATGAGCAAAAGGAATGAGAGAAAACCATAGCAGAGAGCAGCCAAATGAGTTGTTGGAAGAGCCCCAGCTTGGCTCTCCTGCTCATCTGCAGAGGAAGGAGCCTTGTCTGCTGGGTCCAGGGCAGGGCTGTCTCATCTGGGCACCTCTCAAACCACCTCCAGACCTCTTCTCTAAGTGTCTTTCCTTTTGAGGAAAGGATAATGTTTAGAGAATTGTCAGAGTGTTATGCAGAGATGTTAAAAGCTTGAGTCTAACCTTCAGTGGGTTAGACCTCCAGCCACCCTGAGTGATTGGAGGCTTTCTCCCAATTCCTTTATTTATAATTTCCCTTTATTTTTTTCACCCCCCACAGCAGGAGGTTGGAACAAGATAAGCTTTAAGGTCCCTTCCAACCCAAACCATCCTGGGATTCTGTGACATTCTTCCTCTCAGACCAGAACTGGTGGCAGGATGGCATGTGAAACTTCCAGTCCTTAAATTATTAAAGGACTCAGCTCTGCATGGGCACAGCATGAACCATTCACAGCTGGAAATGTGTTGAGGCTAGTAATGTAGTAGGGCTTTCTTTTTTTTTTTTTCCAAATGTCATTGGGGTAAGCCATTGGGGAATTTATCCATCATATATCTAAGGAAGATCCAAGCTGCTTGGATTGTTAAAGAGTTTTGTTCAGGTATATCCAATCTATTTTCTATCTGAATGCTTTGACTGCAACCTCCTTACTCTGAGTAATGTGATTCACTCTTCCTGGCCTGGTTTCCTAAGAAGTTGAGGCTCTATAATTTGCCTTGCTTGTCCATATTTCTGTATTCTCTCAGTGATATCTTTTACCTTGTTTTCTTTCCCCCCTCTCTAATTTCAGCAAAAAGTAGAAAGAAGTAAGGAAATTTGAATTTGTAGGAATGTGATTGTCTTCCTTACAGGTTTGTGAAAATTACAGTGGGGGAGAGTCCCAAATCAGGCCCTCTTGCACTAAAATGCCTATCATATTTAAACCAAGGAAAGCAAAGAAAGGATGTCAGACCATATTTCTGTTATTACAGAGAAAGTCTATTTCCCCCTTGCTGACACCACCAAAATCCCAAATCTGGGGTTATAGGGAGGAAGTGCTAACATCATTCTCCTGGGGTTTACAAGGTACTAATTCCACACTTGAAGGCATAGACTGTTCAGTGGAAAGCTGAGAGATTATTGGAATAACTCAATGAGATTACTGCTGCAGGAAACCAGGGAACTGGCATTGTGGATACAATAAAAGAGAAGGAAGGATGATGAAAGATGATCTCTTTTTAAAGGGGTCTGTGTGCTCCCAAACCCCAGATTTACGTGCCCTCATTTGGGATTCCCTACATGAGGCTGTCTTCTCCAGAGGCCTGCTGGAATGGGATATTTGGTGGAGTATAAACACCTTGGAGTTTATCCCCTGTGAGGATGAGCCGCCAGGGGTTCCCAAAAGCTTCCACTGGCAACTTCCCACTTCTGGTCTGGAGCCCAGCTTCTTGCAGATGAATTTGCCAGGCTTGCAGGTATTCAGCAGTGCAGTCTAATGGGGTGGTGAGCCCAGCTCTGGGAGCTGCTGTGCTGGATCTGGGTGAGGCTGTCACCCACGTGGGGTTTGTTCTCTTTCCCACGGTGATAAATGAGCTGTGAATTCCCAACAAGGGCATCCCTGGATGGAGGATATACTTCCATCCAAAGTTTGTATTTTATGGTGCTTTTCCTTGGAGTATCTTAAAGTTTATTTCTGGAGGTGTGTCTCCCTTTATTTTTTTCAGCCATTCATAAGAATCTGATCAATCCCTTCCTGTCCAGTACTGGGAGTGTCAGGATGGAAGTGGAACACCTCATTTACAGAGAAAACTGTTCCAAAACTCCTCTGGGAATAGGGGAAACCCCTGCACTTAAGGGGTGCTCTGCATATCCCCTATGAGGAAGCTGTTTGGCATCTCTGTGGTCTCCCCCTCACCACAGGGGTATCCTTAAAGAGGGAGATCTATAATAAAACCTGACAAAATGGTGGAAATATGATCGACTCCTCAGTGTGATTAAGGCCAGCAGTCATTATGTGGAACACTTGCCTTGTATGCAGCTCTACACTAGAGGAACTATTTATGGGCCTGGCTCCAATGGGATTTATGGAGAGCAAAATACTACCAGGGGATTTGATTACAGCCTGTGAACGCTGCAGCAAACTGCAACTGCTGCAAAATGAGCTTCCCACAAGGGCTACCTGACACGTGTCCTGCTAGCAAGAAATTCCCCAGCCATGAGGAGATGGAGTTAAATGGCTCCTCACAGTCCTGCTCTTTTTTCCCTTCTTAAGGCTTACGAGGTGGTTTTAGTGCTGCCTCTGTGCCTTCTCCATTTCTGTCTGTCTTCCTTGACACAGAGCAAGCACAGCAGTGTACTGTCATACCCAGGTTTCAAGGGTGGCCAGTCATCAGAGGATCCACTGCACTTTTTTGGCCCAATTTGTCAGCTTTCACCCTCTGGGGAGAGGGAAGGCATTGCAGGGCATCTGGGGGTGAAGGGTGGCTGCAAGTTGTCCTGAAAAGAGGGTGGCAAAAACAAATGGCTTTTGTGCCTCTGAAGTTGAGGGATACGTGAAAAAGAACTTTATTCTCTCCTTTCCTTTCTGCTGGCACTCGTAACATCCAGAATGTCCAAATACTGGGAATGGGGTTGTTCTTGGGAGGTCCTGGACTTCCTCCCTGGGAGCTGAAGGAGGGTTCAGGTTTCCTTGTGCTAAGCTGGTTTTGCCCTTCCCTGTCACGCTGCATTTTGCCTTCCCCTTGCTGTGCCACTGTAAACTGGATTTGTGAAATGATCCAAAGTAAATGATTCCCCAAAAGTGGCAGCATGGAGACAGGAACAAATAGGTGACTGAGGCAGGGGGAGAGGGAAAGCAGGAGTGTCTGCTGCAGAAGGAAGTGGCAGGGACCACCATGCTAAGGGTGCAAGCTGGTTTGGGGAACGCTTGGGAATACAAAACTTTGTGGGTGAGACAATAACAAACTGCCTTGAATCAGCAGCTAGAGTGAGAATTGGTTTGTTCTGTGTTTCCCCAACAGCTTTTGAGGGAGTGGGTCTGGTACTGACATGAGAAAAACCCTGCAGGATTCAAAGATTGCCGGTTCTCTCTGGGTCTCAGAGCAGCTGTGCACTGCACCTGCCCAGCAGAGATCCTTGTGCTCATCCTCTGCTTTGAAAGGTGAATGGTGCCAGTGGGGTGGCACCAGGCTGAAGAGTGTCCTGGCTTGATGCTGAATTGTATCCCCATTCATCTGTTTAGCTCAGAAATAAGTGTTGTACCTTTAAAGCTGGATCTGGGAGTGAAAGAGACGTGGTAGAATGTCTGAAGTAGCAGTTTTCTAAACATAAGAGTTTTTTCAGCTTTCCTTCACACGGCCTGTGTTGGGGGCAGTGTGTGGAAAGCAGAAGAGAGCTCTCCTTTGCTTTTCGTTAATTTTTTTAAAATAAAAGAATTAGCTAGCTGAGGCAGAGAAGTTCTCTGCACTGTGTTTTTTTCCCTTTTTCTTGGCTCTGTTTGACCCTGCTCTGGTTAAACACCCAAAGGGCCCCAGGAGCTCCCACCTGTGTCCCACCGGGCCTGGCCTGGGCCCGGCCTTTGCCAGCCCTGAGGGACCGACAGCAACTGAGCCGAGCTCCAGCCCCGGGAGAGACTTTCTGAATTTGGCATCTCTGCAGAGCGGCAAAAAATTTTTGTTGTTCAGTGTTGTTCCTTCATTTGTTGAGCTGGGGAGTGCTTTGTCTGTTAAATAATAACTTTTTTCCACTTTCGTCCAAAGAAATTTTTTCCTGTCCCAATTCAGCTAAAGAGAAAGGTGGTTCTGATTGGTTTTTCCAGAAGAACTCCATCCCGAAGTTTGGTTTTTTTTTCTCTCTCAAATTTGCCCTAAACCAGGACAAAGCTCATCCCCAGACTCGATGCTATGTTTGCAGTAGTGTCAGCAGCCTTTAAGGGCTTGCAGAGCATTACCCAAGCCAAGAAACTTCATCTCTGCAGTAGCGACATCCCTGATCCTCCCTCCAGAGCTGGGAAGGAACTCTCTGGAGCCCATCTGGTAGGCTGTGATATTTTGTAATCTTTGGCAAAGACAGGGAGTGTAGGAGGGATGTAAATACATTTGTCCTACAGGGAGAGTGGTGGTGCATCTGTTTCCAGTTCATAGTAAGGAGATGTTTGATGAGGGGTATCCTCAGTCTTGGAAGTGTTTGCTTGTTCTTTAAAAAGGGGTGCCCTTACTCATGTGCCCAGTTGGATCTTCTCGATGCTCTTGCCCTTTAGGGATGTCCCCAATCCCTATGGCATTCATGTCTGGTGCAGGGCCAAGGACAACCTGTGGAAAAGGGAGTATTTGGCTCTCTATTCCCTGCAGGTTGGCAGTGGTTGGTGGCTGCACTTGTGTAATGCCTGTAAAGCTGATGTGGGAAGATAAAAGTATTTTCCCCCCCGTATGTGAATCCTTGATACCCTGAGCATGAGTTGTCCTCCCCCATGGGAAGCTTGAGTGGCTTGTTTTGCTTTTCTGCTTGTTTGTTTTTTCCCCAGGGGCGTGTATGACCAGGGCCATGCATTTCCGAAGGGCTTCCATGATTCTCACATCCGTCATCCCACACGGGACACAAACACAGCCCCTCCTGTGCTGGCTCTTTGTGCTTTGAGTGCCTTTCCCAGGAGCCCCTCCCGAGCTCTCCCGAGGTGGGATGGAGCAGCTGAGGAGCGTGGCTGTGTGCTCGAAGGGACAGGGTGGCTGCTGCTGCCAGCCTGCATTGCCACCTGCTGGGGACACCCACCCCCAAGGAACACCAGGGTCAGCCTTTATTTTTTTAGCTGATCTGCTGCCTCTTGCTTTGCTGGAGTTTCTCTTCAGGCACTAATAACATGCAAATTTAAACCCAGGCGTTTAAATTTCCTGGTTTAGGTACTGGCCATCAGGTTCCTTTCCTGGGTGCAGCCAAAGGAATGCAGGAGACATTTTGGCCAAAGGACTTGGACATTCTGGGCAGGAACACGTGAGGAACCTGCGTTGTTCTTCTCAATGTAAAAAAGAATAATAAGTAAGAAATAATTAAAAAAAAAAGCTACAAATTGTCTGTATGTGCTGAGAACTGGCCTGTAGCAGGACTTGTGGTCCTGTTGGGACCCAGCCATGTTCCCTTGGGTGTTGCCATCAAAGCACCCCACTCAGATTTGGCCAAGCTGTTGCACATCAGAAAGAAGAGAGTGGTGCAGTGAGGTCTGGTTGGATAACTCGTGTACACCAGCAGCTTTGGGCCCCACTGGCTGCTCCTCCCAGAGCTGCTTTCCTGGTGCTGCACAGGGGATGTGCCACCCCTGTTCTCCACCTGGCTCAGCCCCAAGCCTGTCAGACAGAAACAGCCTGATCTGGGGCAGGGGGATGAGCTGGGCTTTGTGGAGGCTGAGATCTCTTCTGCTGGGCTTTTTCCCTATTGTCATGGGTTGCAGTGCAAAATGAAACCAAAAAATGTGTATTCCATCACCACCTGGTGTGATCTTCTGTCCATGGCCCAGCTGATAAGGAACTAGCTGGGGCAGTTTCTTTATCTCTTCCAGACCCATCCTCCCTCCAGGGACAGATCTGCTGCTCATGGGCCACTGAGTCTCACTGATAAAATTCCATCATCCCATTGGGAAATGCTCCATCCAGGGGGAGGAGCCAAGCATCCCTACCTGGATATAACCTGGGATTTGGAACACCAAGGCAGCCTTTCCACTGGATTCTCAGAGGGAGACCAGGCCCATCCATCACCACTGGACCTTCAGAGGAAACCTGCACCTTTCTCCAGGATCACTGCTCCACCAGAGCCACATCTGCCACTGCAGGAGGGCTGCAGCCACCNCAGGGAAGCTCCTGCCTCCCTTAGCA
>VZTB01017506.1:2500-14375 GCA_013397245.1 Thryothorus ludovicianus
TTTTTAATTTTTTTTCTGTCCCTAAGAACTGGGATATATTTTTTTCTTAAATAATTTATTTAATTATTCTATTTAAGCAATTAGAAAAACAAGTAGTGAAGGTGCCAAATCCAAGGCATGATTTCTGTATCCGCTAATAAACCTGTTCTTGCCTTTCATGTGAAAAGATCAAGCTCAAAAATATGCTACATCTGATATTAAAAAAAGAATATGTGAACTAACTGTAGCTGTGTTTTTTTCCATGCCCAGAAATGATGAATTGAATCAACTACAGTGTTAGAAATTGTTCTTAATCATATTAATGTACAATTGAAAGCATATTTTTATTTGCAAAAAAATATTCCAATGATTGACAAAAAGAAGATATTAAATCAAAAGTTAGAGAAATTATGTTTGTGTGTTCTGTGATATACAAGTGTGCAGGTCTTCATATATTGAAATAGTTGTTTGATACTTGTGTAATGGAAGGTTTGAGGTTTTGTTTTATCAGTTTTCTTTTTTTCTAATCTTAATTAATACATTTAACAGTTTGAAAATCCTTGCAATCAATTATCCCTGAAAAATAATTTTGTAAAGAAAGCCTTGTACCTTATCTTTCTAAAATATTGCTTAGTAACTAAGGCTGTGTGTATGCAATATTCAAATGTTCTTTCTTTCTTTTTTTTTTTTTTTTTTTAAATAGGGAAAAGGGTTAATATTTTTTTCTCCCCCGGAGGAAATTTTTTCTCAATAAATAATGATTTGATGCCATACATATGCCAAGTACTGGTTAATCTGAATTCACTTTCAGTTTCTAATTAGACATCTGTTAAAGTCTGTAACAGGAAATCTAATAGAGTTGTGTTGTAATTTGTCAAAGAGATTAATGATTCACTGTGTTAAAGTGTCTGTAAATGGAGTCCTTATGTGAGTCATTATATAAGTTGAAATTAAACTCTTTTGCTTTTATGGAAAATGTTTCCAACATGTGCTATTACCAGCAATTATAACATCAAAACATCCCAAAAAAGAAAAAATAATTAAATGATAAAGCTATTTTTTTGGCCATCATTCCTTAATTGGAATACTTATGCCTAAAACAACTGCCAAAACTAATAAAAACCATTTTTTTTTCTCTTTTTCTCTTTATCATTTTGACATTCCAAGATTTTTAATGAAAATATGCATAGAACTCTTAGCTGTACGTTTTCCAAATCGATGAGGAAATTTATGAAATAGCATTAATTATTTGGGTATTACAGAATGAATTGCACAAACAATTCTCATATATTGAGCTTATTTATTCTAAGAATTGCATCCTAAGTGCAGGATGCATATTATATCCCACAGTAATTTGCAGTCTTTCAGAAGTCAGCAGAAACTCAGTATGTCAGTTAAGTATCACAGCTGAGATAAGCAAGATTTTTTTTTAATGCCTTCAAATTTAAAGTATTTTTCAGTATTTGGTAGATTTGTGTCTTATTTTGCTTCGGGTTTTATATTTTAAGAAACATTCTGGAACATAAGGACAGAACATTTCCTTTGCCAAAATAAAAAATAAATAAATAAATCTTATATGTCAAACAAATTACCACTGGCTTTGAGAGCCCAGTGACTTAATAAAAAGGTATTGGGTGAAAAAAATGTTGACAATGTTTTCTCACTTAACAGAGGAAGTCATTCATGTTCTATCATGTGAAATTCCCTTCACGTCTTAGAAGGCAGAATGTATTCAAGATTTTCTCCTGTGCCCTCAAAATAAATGTTCTTTTCCTACACCGTCTAGCTTGTATGTGGCAATACCTTGTCCTACTTGCCATGTATGGATGTGCAAAGTAATGCAACTCTGCCTATAGTCCTCGTGTACCTTTTTAAAATGGAGCAACCTTTAAGATTTGCCAAATTGTGTCTTTTTAATTACAGCATCAGTTCCTTATTAGCAAAAACAGAACAATTCACAATTGTTTCCAATTGTGAAAGGACATGGTGAATCAAAGAGAACACAACGTACAAGGTCATAATTCCATCTGGTTTGTAGGAACAAGCTTGGCAGTATTCCATGTGAGATCAACAAGTTCCATTTCATATGGATTGCGCTTCATAAAGTGTCATATTTAGAGTAGTTTATTAAAGGTTATGGCCTTGTAAAGGTTCATATATGCTTTACAACATACTTTACTTAAAATAAACTAGAAAACATGATATTTAGAGTCAACAGATAATTTTTTTAATGGAGACAAAAAGTTTCTAATTCAATGTTAAATGAAAAAAAACCACTAACTCGTGCTTTAATAATTTCAGGGAAAAACTTAAATCCCATATCTGCCTGCAAAATCAAGAATAAATCTGAGAGCAGAATATGAAAATTGCAATACTACCACAAATAAGTGTAATTATGTGCAATATACAGAAAAGAATTTAATATATAGTGTATTAAAAGTTATTCCACAGAATATTAATATATTTGAACACTTAAATACATAAAATTTCATTCTGGAAACAAACATAGAAAAATATTCTCTTTGATAGAATGTTTCAAACATTCTTTTTTGCCAAAAGAAAGAGTCCCAATTAAAGATTTTATTTTTAAATCTTTAAACTCAGGATCCAATACTACTATGAACACCTCTCATCTCCCACTAAGTTACATGATTAATATGAAAAGGATGTTGAGACATTTTCTATACCATTAGAAATTACTGGAGCTGTAGGCACTGTATTTCTCTCTTCGTGTCAAATGTCTGACTTAATTCAGTTTTGTTTTTTTTTTCTACTCATTCGACTAAATCATGTAATTTAAAATTTTTTAAGCATTAAAAACAAAAGAAGAGAAAAACAAAAAAACAAAACCCATTGCTTACAAATCAAAGCTAAACTCAAGTGGATAGTTGAAATTATGATGAGGAAATGAAGGAGATTCCTGACTTTTGAGCAATGTGAATAGAGTTCTGGTATACTTGGTTATCCACAATTCCTTCTGATATAAGTGGACTCTCATAGTATTAATGTACTGCTTTTCTTTTTGTACAATATTTGCTTCTCATATACTGTGTTACAAGTAGTTAGGTACTCACAGACTTAAGCTTGTGTAACGGCTCAGAAGTACTTAAGTCACACCAATCTTAAAATAAAAGATTTAACTGCATGAATGGATTTCATGTTAACCATGGACAAATCATCCGACTGAAGAGTTACACTTGAAAAGGGAACGTAAAACCTAATTGAATGTACTAGACTACCCAAAACTGTTACTCCCTGGACGAATTCAGAATTCATTGCCAAGAGTCTCTGAAATGCAACTACATAAAGTAGAAGGCAAAGGGCAAAACTAGACTATCTGCCTGATGTGTGCTATCAGGGGAAAGTAGTCCCCTTTGAAATCTGGAAAATTTTGACAAAATGACAGGAAAGTGGAAAAATGCCCAAGACTTATCCATTATGTTCTCACAGACATATTTACCATTTCTATCTAGAAATTGAGCAAATCAGAGTTTAGATGCTACAGGTAAGCCATGCTGCAGTAATTTGTTAGTAATTTGCTATAATTTGTTCTTTTACAAGGACCTGTTACATCTGTGTCTACACTGTCAAATTTCAATCTGAGGACCTGATAGTCCCCAGCTAGTGGTGTATTTTCTGATAAATTTCTTATTAGGTCAAGCACACTGAATTGCCATCAGAGATAGATTATATCCAACTGTCTTCAGTATTATTAAAAATGTGTGGCTCTTTTTCTTCACAAATACACTTGCAGTTCTGCATATGGTTCTTGAATCTAGTTTTAATTCACTATAACATTAACCAATTATGTCTCTTTCCATCTGCAAATTAGGAAAATTCCTACATTCTTTTTTCCATGGGAGGAATATAAAAAATCTAAATAAGGGGCTGTCTTTTGATAAAATGTACTGAGATAAAAAGTAGTAACAACTATATTCAAAGTTGTTGTAACAAATTACTTTTCATGTATTAGGTAGAACTGGAATTGATTATTAAAGGTTGCAGCATAATTTGTTGTTAAAAATAGTTATTAAAAATAGTTATAATTCACACTGTAAACTATATCAAGACCCAGGAAGCATAGATTAATTGATCAGATGGAAGAACATGCACTCTTTACGTGCAAGTCTTGTATCCCATGAAGCAGTCTGCTGGTTTGTCGTTTGATATACATTTGGTTCTCACAGGCCTCTTTAGCTCCTAGTAACCACTGTGCTATTAGTTTTTCATTCTGGAGGAGTAAATTTCAGAAAAACAAAGATATCTCAGACTTGTAGTCAAGAAAAGGAATCCTGAGCTGAGATAAGAACCTTTAGCATGATGTCATTAAATACCATGGTGGACTTAGGGGCCTATATAAAAGTAGACCTTGATAGAATTTTATTTTATGTGTGCACAAAATTTTATTTTGTGTGTTTTCGTTATTTTCATAATAACCAAGAGTAACAAAATCACAGATCTAGTGTAGGTATAAGCCCTAAGAATATCTCTAAACCACAACTGAATTGTTGAAGTAAGAAACTTCTGTTTTAGCACAGTAAATATATAAGAAACCAAATAAAACATAGGAAATGAAATAACAGCTCCATGAAGACAGCTGCAGAACAAGCAGGAAAGGCATTGGTCACTGCAGCCCAGGCTTCCCTTGACCTTCATTCCTCACCAGCCCTTTTTTACTGGTGAGAATAAGGGACAGCATAGCATCACTCCTCACGGGCACCTCTATCACTTGAAATTACCATCAACACACTCCAGGAACCCTCTGGATTACTTATGACCCACTGTGTTATCCCTTCAACAGATACCAGTGTGATTGAATCACCCCACAAGTACCAAGAGCTCATGAATGTGAGGCTGCACCTATCTGTCTATGGGAGAAATCATACATTTGGTCCTCCTGGACAGGCCATCTGTAGCAGACCCCCACTATATTGCCACCTGTGCCTGCTCTCCTTTTATTTCTGACCCATAAACTCTCTGCCAGCTCCTCATCCACCTTCAGGTGAAGCTCCCTGTTGTCCAGCTGCTCACTGACATGGAGAGCAACACCACCTCCTCAACTCCCCTGCCTGTCCTTTCTCAAGAGCCTGTATCCTTCCAGTCGAACATTTCAGTCATAGGAGACATCTCACTCTATCGCCATGATGGCAATAAAATTCTAGCCCCATGGGCATGTGCAAGTCTACTCTCCCTTTGTTTATTCCCCATGCTCCTTTGATGAAGTTGACCTCCACAAACCCTCAGCAGAGCAAGTTTCTCAAAGCAAGTCTCATCATCTAAGCTGAACCCCTGACTGTGGCACCAACCTTGTAGCAATTTGTTGATTCATCAAATTTGACTGGCTCTTTCAAGCCATTTCTCTTTGGCTGGGAGGCTCAAAAAAACAATGTGTGTTTTGGAATCCCTTACCCCGTCTCTTAGGGCTCTGTAATCCTTTTCTAATTTAATTTTTTGCTCCTTTGGCTTTTATACATTTCCATGGCAGTGAATTTTATCTTGAGTACTGGAGAAACTATGACTATCAGAACAAACTATACTTCTGCCTTTGCTTTTAATTATCCTGAAAGACTTTAGCTCACTTATGCTCCCACATATTAATAATTAATTTTCACCTTAAAATTAGCCATGGTCATGTGGTTGTGCTACATGACTCCTTGAATCACAGGTGGATAAAACTCCTTGGACAAGAGTGAAATGATGGAGCTCAGTGTAAGTGCCAAAATATAGGTCTCTAGTGTCATTTGAAGATGAGTAATTTTAGGTGCATGCCTTACCTCTATCTACAGTAAAGGTAAATAAATCATATGTCACATCTGACAGGGATGTCTAGGATGTCTTAGAGAGTTTTAGGTGGCCTTAGGCACATGTGTTTAAGCAATTGATTTGTGTCCATGGTATCAGATGCTTGGTGTAGTGTTTGGCCAGTCCACTGTAAAACTGTCATGATGAATCTGTTCTGGAAGATACTTGGGAAATGTAAATTTTGATTTATAGAAGGTTTTTAAAACATGTACTTAGTGTTGCAGCCATTTACTTCAGGGCCCTGGATTGCATGCCTCCTGCAAAAAAGAGATTCCAGGACAGGTAAACATAAGTCCTAAAACTTTTTTGTTCCATGTATTCCTCTAGGAATTTTAGCATATGATGGGCCATACCTGAAATTCTCTATTTTGAGCTCAGTGAGCTTATCGTGTGACAGTATCTGTGGCAGTCCTGTGGCAATTTTGGACTCCTACTAGGCAGTAAGAAATAATTTGATGTTGGGAAGCCCTCTAGAGGTATAATGGATCTGGAAAATTTAATGCCTTCTTCCAAAGTAATTCCTTAGTTCTGGGAGGACATTTCTTTGATTTAGTCCAAATGTAACATTTTCCACAGGTTTATAGTTTCATTGCTTGAAAGAGACAGTCATTTATATTGTAATACTTTGCAAAATTTTTGAGAAATAAGTAACTCTGAAGAAGTAACTGTGAAGAAGTAATTAAATTTATGGCCATAAACTTGATTGTTAAGTTTATGGCCATAAACAACAAGAAATTCTATCTCAATATAAAGATCTTTACATTGAGGATGGCAGGGCTGGAACAGGTTGCCAAGGAAGGTCATGAACTCTCCCCTTATGGAAATATTCAAAACTGATCTGGCTACATTCCGGTGTAACCTGCTCTAGAGTTGAACTAGATGGTCTCCAGAGGTGCCTTCCATCTATTCTGTGTTTCTGTAACATACGTAGTATGAACTAAATTTCAGTTTGATCTCCACCATGGGATTAGGGTGGCACTGTGAGCAAGGTGGGAGATACCTCTTCTGTCAGAATCTTCAAGGCTTCAGCATCTAGAACCTCCAGAGTAAGTTCTGTACCCAGAACTATCCAATGTCTCTTAACTTTAAGTGGATGAGTATCACACTTTTTATTTTTCCAAATAGATCCTAAACTTTTGCGAAGTTAAAGTTGAATGTTTATTTTAGTCGACTTGTTGAACAGGCTGAACTCTAAATCTCGGGGGTTGCATTGGTTGCTCTGTTTTATCAGTTTTGCTGTTAACAGGAACAATTTGTTTGATGAGGCTAACTTGCTATTCTAGCCAAATTTATTTCCAACAGGGCAGGATTATTTAGCTTCTATATATCAAGTCCTCGTCTGCCAGTATCATGATTAACACTCCTAGAGAGGGAGCTAAGTGTGTAGTATTGTTAGCAGTCATTTAGTTCAAGGCCAGCAACAACAGAGCATTACACAAAATAGCTGAGTCCTCATGGTCAGAGAATGACAAGAACCATATCTAGGTGTTTATAAATCCCCTTTTTGAATTTTTTCCTCAGATAATTGAAGCAGAATAGCTAACTAAGCCCTTTCTAAATTCTGCTAACAGAAATGAATCCCTTTCATACACACAAAATAAAACAAGTACACTCAATCTCTTCTCCACATACATATAAATTAGATAGTTGGCTTAGTTTCTGCAGTTCCATTAACCTCTGTGAGTGTACTTTCCTTCACCAATTAATTCAAGAATGTAATGGTTTGGTCCTGACTGGCAGTTAAGCAGTACACAGCCATTCACTAACTTCCTTTGCTACTAACAGCATGGGGAGAAATGATAGGAAGAGCAAAAGACCTCAAAAGTTGTGGACAAGATAAAAATAGTTTAACAAATTAAGGAAAGAGGAAGTGGAAAGAAAGAAATGCAAACAAAAGAAATGGTGTAAACACAATTACTTCTCTCTTCCCACAGAAAACCAATGCCCAGTCAGTCCCTAAGCAATGGCTACCTATCCAAAACACTCCTTCCTCTGGATTTTTGTGGTTGAAGATGTCTCTATATGCAGTAGTCCTTTGGTCACTTGAGTCAGTAGTCCTGGTTATGTCTCCTCACCTTTTCTTTTACATCCCCATCTATCATGCTGGGAGGGTAGCATGGGAAGCAGAGAATGGCCTGCAGCATTGCAAATGCTGCTCAGCAACAGCTAAACCACAATGTGTTATCAACATAATTCTGATGGCACAGCCCAATAATTGCACCTTAACAGACTGCTATGAAGAAAATAAATTCAAACCCAGTCAGACCCAGCATAAAGAAGAAATGGTAGATGTGGCTTTATTCGTACAGTTCACAGAAGCATCGTGTTTCAAGGTCCTGGTCCTCATGGGTGACTTCAAGAAATATTGAGGGTGGGACTAAATAAATCTGTATAAATGCGTGATGGATTGGAGTAAAGAAAACAAATTCAAACTTCTCAGAGGTATTCAGTGGCAGGACAAGGGACAATAGTCATAAATTTATCTACATGACATTCAGATCAAATGTAAAACAAAAAGATCATAATGGGATTAATGAAACCTGGCAACAGTTTAGTCTCAGATTGGGTGGAATTTCTATCCTCTGAACCAGTCAAAACCTTCCTACACATGGTAGATGTCCATCAACATGAGCAACCTGCCCTAGCAAAACCTTTGCTGACCCGAGCAGTTTGACTAAAGGATCTCCAGGTGTTCCTTTCAACCTCAATAATTTTATGACTTTATTTAGTTCAACTGAGAGTCAATATGTACAATGGAAGGTTGTTTTAACCCTAAGAACCAATTTGCCTTGAAATAAATTGCAATTTCCTTGTATCTGTTGTCTTCCTGCCCTTTCTTGACATTTCTGCATCTTCAGAGAGCAACCCTTCAGTCCTCATACATCTATCCTTAGAAGACCCTTACTTTTCCCCAAGCAAAAGAAAAGTGTGCAAAGGACTCCATAAATATCTATAGAGAAAAGGAATTTTGCTACTTAAAATATAACTATAAATATTTATTTATTTATACAATGTACATAAAAAAATACAAGGCAGTACTTCTTGCCCTTCCAAAAGACTGTGTCTGAATGATAGAAACAGAGTTATAGTGAGTGGAATTTATCCATAGATTCTTGTGGCTAAATTTAAGCAAGTTTAGGATGTCTGCCAATGTAAGGTTCCACAGGTTGAATCCAGTGCTCAAACTCCTAGAAGCTAGCAAAGCTCAGACAAGTATGTGAATGTATGATGATATGGATCAGAAAACCACATTTAATTGTAAGCCTTCATATGTGCCTGTTAGGGGTTTTTCAAAGTTAAATAAACATTTTTTTGCCACTGGGTTCTGACTGTGATCCAAGCACACTTCTTTTTTCAGAGTCCTAGTCATGTCTCTGGGCCTTTCAATCTTTATCACATTTTTATAGATGTTAACAGCAGGTCAACAAACTAACCAGCTAGCTGAATAACAAGTAGAATTCTCTGCAGCCTGCAGGAATAACATTTTTACAGAATGCATACAGACATATTCACAGGTAAAATGTGTGAGGCGTGTTCATGGGGTGTTGTAAGAAAGAAGGGAAGTGTCCTGTGATGCCTTATATGTTGGAATATGGGGACAGTAGTTAAACCAGCTCTCCATTTGTTTGGAGGGAGCCAATAATTTTCATAACTGCTTTCTGATTTTCTCCTGAAGGAAGCTTTCTGGTTTACTAAAAAAAAAAGTGCAGGAAGCAACTAGCGTAAGCCTAGTGCAAAGGGGCTGGGGACCACAGCTCTAGGGTGTAACACAGAGTCAACAGAGCAGATCAACAATATAAACATGCCTAAAGTCATGGCACATCAGCAGACTGTGCTGGGGAGAAAGGGAGGGTATGGGATGGTAGTGGGGGCATGGCAGTGGGGCCCATGGCACAGCAATTTGCAGGGCAGTTTGCCCAGGCAGGATGAGTGGGAAGGGCTCCTTTCCAACCATCCAAGAGGACCCAATAAAGACAGATAAACAGACTCAGTATCTGGTGCAGAAGAGCACAAAAAGGTCCTTTCAGTCCCAGTTTCTTTAGCTCACTAGCATAAGCCTCCTCAGTCTTGGTGCTGACACATACTGTGGAGCTCACTCCCCTGCAGCTGCTGCAGTCACTGCACAGCCATGTCAGAAGAGTCCAGCCACTCTGACCTGCTGACAGCAGACAAAGTTCTCCAGCTCACAGGTTGCCAGAAGTGCCTGATGCCTCTGTGAGGCTGGAGCTGAAAAAACAGTTATTTTGCAGAAGTTGTGCAGTGGTTGAGGAGCTTGTTGCCAGGTGAGGGAATTCCTTTTCTAGTAAAGCAGTTTTACATTCTTTCTAAGCATTCTCAAACTAGATGATAACTGCTTCCATAATTCTGCTGGCACCCATCAAATGTCCCCTGACTGTGAGAGGATATATTCATGTGAAGTAGAAGGGAATAGGTGGAGGAACCCACATGCCCATTCATTGGTTGAATGGTCTACTCAATAGCAGCTAAGTATGTGAGTGTAACTAAGGGATGTGCACAGGACACACAAAGCTGTCTGAGGGGGCTTGAGAAGAATATGACCATCATCAGGATTAAACATCTACCAGGAAATTACAGACACTTCAGAAGAGGTCAGTCTTAAAAGAAACATGAGGGAAGATGGGCTTTTGTGACATAGGGAGAGACAGTGAAGAGGAAACAGCATCTACCATAGGGAGTCTCTCCCTGCCAAAAGTGTCCCTAGGGCACCCTAATCCTTGTCTAGACGTGGGACTGGGAGGCATGGGGCACTGGGAGCAGCCAGCATCCAGCAGTAGGCTGGCAGAGTGGGAGCAGCACATGGGAGCCCCATCTCAGGATACAGAGCACCGCTCAAGTCACCTCACCAGCAGGTGTGCCAGGAGTGGCAGTGACATGCAAAAATGGGAAGAGCTGATGGCAACTCCTACATCCGTGTGTCTATGCATAGGTGTAAATACTCAGATTAGCCCTTCAAGGCTTTTCACCTACAACACCTTTTATTTGCAGATGTTCATTAGCATTTTCTGGTTGAGCTATAACTGATTTTTCTGTTACATTAAGGATTTTGATTATGAATACATAACTAATGGATGGATAGTTACATCTCATTAATAAATCAATAAACTGCTTCAATTCTCAGAATTCATCAAAATACCTAGAGTAATTAATTTTTATCAGGCATCTTTACAGCTTTTGGAACTTGGTGAGGTTCTAGAAATTATGAATTTTCAGAAATAATCCTCATCCAGTTCAACACAGTTTTGAAAAAGTCTGCTTTTGTTTTAAGCTTTGTAGCTTTCCACCTTTCGTGTCAGGATATGGAAACTGAGTGGAAGGTACATAACTACCTTCTGCCTTGCTTTCTCTGACCTTCCAGAGCAGATCACTGTAGATGGCTGTGATATGCTTGCCTTAGATGTAGTTCGTATAGAGCAGCACATATATTAGCAAATTATATGCATCTCAAATAGAGCTGCAGACTCAAAGGAGGTTTTTGACCTTGAGCCTATGTCTTCTGCAATACTTAGGAAAGCTTTAAAAAAAGCCAATTCTAGAAGATTATTTGCTTTAAAGGACTGAAATGTCTGAAGTGAAGGATGTAACCTATCTAACTAATAACAGAAAAATCAATGTTTGCTGAAAAAAAATACTCAAAAAGGCAATAAAGATGAAGATTACGTTCAGAAGAACAAGATTTGGGACAACAGGATGTAGGTTCTGTTAATAACGAGAAGCTTGACTCAGCCAATATTCAAGCAATAATTCAATTTATTAATTAATATGGTGTCCTGGGTTGATGCTAAATTGTATCCCCATTCATCAGAAATAAGTATTGTACCTTTAAAAATTGGATCTGAGAGTGAAGGAAACATGCTGGAATGTCAGAGCGGTGAGAGGTTTTTTTTGTTGTTTGGTGTTGTTCCTTCATTTGTTGAGCTGGGGAGTGTTTTGTCTGTTAAATAAACAACTTTTTCCACTTTCTTCCACAGAAAGTTTTTTTCCCTATCCTGATTCAGCTACGGGGAGGGGTGGTCCATCTGGAGGTTTGTTTTTTTCCTTTCTTTCCCTCTCCCAAATTTGCCCTAAACCAGGA
>VZTB01017506.1:14713-60920 GCA_013397245.1 Thryothorus ludovicianus
TAAGCTTTCTCAGCAGTTTCTATTTCCAATTTTTATGTCACAATTCTATACTTCAGGATATTTAGTGCCTTTAAATTTCTATACACTATTGTGATCCAATCTTCTCAGGATGTATATACGAGGATGTGTATCCCAGATGATGGGGTTCAGCTTCTATTTTTTAGGACCATTAATGTTGTGATAGTGATGTCCAGCTTCCCTTTATAGAAACCATTAATCAGCGAGTTGATGTCTATCTTCCTTTCTCAAGCTGTTTTTCACTATTTTGTTGGGAACTTGAGATAAGCCAACTTCCCCCTCTCTTTCTTTTTTTTTTTTNTCTAAAAATATACTTCAAAGGTTCTTATTACAAAAATTCTTAAGGCTTAATTACAAGCAGAAAGCTCTTGTCAAAAGCAACATCTTAAAGTTAAAATTCAAATACTCTTACTACAAAAACAATTTAAGACTTATAATAGTTAATTGCGAACAAAGGATTGGTTCAAAGGCTTTCACCCATGCTTTGCTTTCCTCAGTTGTTTATTAGAATTTATACCTGTCTCATGGTAGGGTTCCACACATATCACAATTAGAAATACACAGGTTACCCTTATTTACCTGACACGAAACACAGCTTTGTATTTCACAGTCCTGAAATTCTGTGGCTGTTCGAATATACACTTTTCCCAGTATGCAATCTTTTATTGTGATTACCTGTATTCTAGTACATGGAGTTCTTTTTCAGCATGATTGCATGAACAACAGTACAAGTGCTTTACAGCATGATATGATCTTCGTGTAATGAAAGTTGGCACTTAAATTATGTTGGTATCCAATGCAATGACTTTTAGGCGTATCACATGCACTATCCTTATGCAATACTCTGTCTTCACCTGGAATATAATACTTTCAACTACAAGGACAAAAATAGCAAGGTCTCACCTCAAGAGACAAAAATATCCCTATGTTAAGGCCTCAGATGTGTCTCAGAATTAATTTTTATTTCTTTTTCTCATCCAGGAATGAACATGGCATACCACTACTGGTTTTAGATGGAACTGATAACAAATATCTTTTAAAAAAGTGGAGAAAAAACCTCATGCACTATCTCCCTAAGACTGTTGGATGTTTGCCAAACCTTTTAACTTTAAGAGGTAGGTTCCTCATTCATTTTATAAATTGTTCTTTGGAGGTGCCAGTCACTTTATTTTGATTGAAATGGAACTTTGACCAATAAGCTGCTGCCACACTTGCCTCTTACATGTGTCTAACGTGAGATGGAATCTAGGACAAGGATTTTAATTATACAAATTTATCTACAGTAAAGGAGAAACTTGACAAAAAGTTTTCACTGGGATTTGTTTTCAAATGCTCAATATTGTTCCTCTTTCTAACAGTTAAAATGGCCTAAATTCTTCTTAGCCATTTAACATGATTGTATTTAGCTTGAAATCCTGAGACCTGGAGATCTGTGTCACTGAAGAAGTAAGTCAACAATGAAATAAGTCACATTGTACTTTTATGTCATTGCCCTCGAAGGATGAAGTCAGACAATCAGGGGGAAGAAATCTTAGCCAACTGGACTCTTAACTTCTTGCTGCTTTTCTGAGTTTCATTCATGAAACTAGCAAGGACAATGACAAATATCTACTATTTTCCCTTACTGTGGTTATGTGGAAAATGATCATCAGAGGATTACGGATGACCTTTTAAACCACTAAAAACATACTACTTTGTTTATTTCTACCATACTCAGTTTATATCACGTGTAAAGTGATAATGACTCTCCTGAAACCCTTGACTTATTTGACATCCTTGCCTGCTTCATATTTTCATATAATCCAGAATGGGAAGACATGTATCTAGTGCAGTTGTTTAGCTACTCTGACTCAATTTGGGGTTTCTTTTGCTTATTTGGTAGGTTTTTTAAACTCCTTCTTACTTCTAAAATCCATCTATAAAGTGGTTTCAGATGCTAAAGTTCAGAACAACCAGGCACATGCAGTACATAGAAAAATACAAATTAAATCTATCTTAGTACTGAGTCAGAGAACCATATGTTGCATACATTTAGATTTCATAATAAAAATAACTTTGTGTTCAGTTGGTAGGGATATACTTGCAGTCATTCATTTACACAACTTTGCTTGAATTGCTGAACAATGGACTGTTTACCAGGAACATCCCTCAGGGATCAATCCCAGTGCTGGTTGTGTTCAATGGCTTTGTTAAAGACTGGGATGGTAGGACAGAATGGATTTTCAGCCAATTTTCAGTTATACTGAGCTGCAAAAAGCACACAATAAACTGAAGGGATAGCACTGCTATTCAGAACAATCTGGTACAGATTGTAGAAATGGTCTGAGGAGTGTTGTAATGGTCTACAATGACAAAGGCAAATACCTAAACCAAGGTCAGAATAACCTGCACAATAACCTCCAAGCAACGGAACTGTCTGAAATTAGAGTGGCTAGAAACAAGTTTTGCTGGAAAGAACTCAGAGTCTGGGTTGACATAGAGTTGAACATGAGACAGGAATATGTGCCTTTAACAGAGAAGGCCAGCAACATTCTTGGTTATAAGGGAAGAAGGCAGCAGGTCAGGAGAGGTGATATTTCCCAGCATCTAGAATGAATTCATCTATAATGCTGTGTTCAGTTTTGGTCCTCCTAAATTGGGAAGACACAGGCATATTAGTGAATCTAATGAGAGTCCATTGGTCAGAGGACTGAGGCACATGAAACATGAGGAGAGTATGAGAGAACTGAGGTTAGGAAGACCTTATTTTTTGCTGTCTACAACTATTTAGTGTTTGAGAGAGGAAGAGAGGAAAAAACAGATTGACTCTTTTGGATAAACACACTTGAAGCACTAGAGGCAAATGACCCAAGTTGGATCACAGGAGAATTTGACTGTAAAAAGAAACAATTCTACAGATGGGTAGTCAAATGCTCCTGAGGGCTTCCTAGAGAGGTTGTGGAATAAATCTATCCTTCTAGATATTAAAAACTGAAATGTGCAGGGCTCTGATCTATCTCAGCGTCTGTGTCACCTTAGAGCAGGAGGTTGGACTAGGGACCTAAAGAGGTCTCTTCCAACTGAGACTATCCTATGATTCTGTGATCAGCATTCATGTAAGCTCTGCTTACCTGAATGCACTACTCACACGCAGCTTCCACAAGGCTTTTACAAAGTGATGTATAGCTTACCTATACATTATATATTATTGTTACCTCATAACTATAAATAGAGATAGGGGTAGCAGAGAAATCATACTTTGATTGCATATTCAGACTGAAATTTAACTCTCAAGTTCATGACCACTCACACTTGACTAATTAGTACCTTCTCCTTACAGAGAAAAAGTAGGTAAATCAGTTAGTTCTTTCAGAAATTCAACAAAATTTATCTTCTCTGTATTTTTTTATTATATAGTGTTTCAAAATCAGTCTCCTGACAGTCTTCCAAAGAAATTTCATCTCCATTTCAAAAATCAGTTATTAGTTTGACTGATATTGAAGTAAGAATTTTAAAGTTCAGTGTGAAGAAATCTACTAAAGAAGAAGAAAATCAGGGTAGTCTTGAATTTTCAATATATTTTGAACTATCTTTTTTCAAATGCCAATCATAACTAATTTGGTATATGTACTAGTAAAAATTAAACATTTTCCCCTTAATGAATAAAATAATTCTATGTTTTTTAAATCTGTTTCTCAATTCCTCTGAATTTTATTTAGCTATAGTCACTAGATATAAAATGCAAAAGGAGTTTTAGACAGGACAGTTGAAATTTTGATTTTGTATTGCTTAGTTGTTTTGGTTGTTTTGTTGATTTTTTTTTATTTTTCTGTTGTTCAGTTGCAAGACAGTATTGTATTAAATAAAAAAATTTCAAAGCCTTAGAAGATCCATTTCCACTTTCTCTCTGAATTTCACTTATAGCTTACTTAATCATACCTCACGAGGTGGCCTTCATACTTCCTTTCATAAAAATATCTAATAATTTCTCTGTTTTAAATACCTACTGAATGCTGAGCTGATATTTCCTTAGAACCGTCTGCCATAACAAACACAAACTTCTTAAGAATGAAAATGATCAGTTTAAATCCCATAACTTTATGTGCAAAAGATGAATTTCCCCATCTTTACATAATTTTTTGTGCCGTTCATGAATTTTTCTATGTTGTTACTCAATCGGTTTCATAAGATCCCTCTTTTGATTCCAACAGTATTTTTTTTTACTGTTATGAAACCCTTCCAGGTCCTCACCTCTATGCTAAACTACTTTTCATTGGTCCTCAATGCTCTTAACTATAGGCAAATCACTCTGCTTTCCCCTTCCTCCTTCTTGCATGTGAGTGATGAGACTACTGAGTAGAGCTAATCTCATCTTTTTACTCTCAGTTTCTGAACTTATCTAGAAAGTTGTCCCTCATCAGTATCTCAAGTCTAAAAGTATTACTGCACAAAATGGTTGTAATAATGTCCTATGGTAGAAAAAGAGAAATCATCTTAAAACTGCATGAGCTGCTGAGTACTGTCAAATGAAGCTTTCTTGAAAAGAATCACTGTGAGACATATGATGGAATGTAAATGTTCAAAAACCCGGCAAACCAAGAGTTCTCTTTTTTGAAGTTTACAAGAAATCTAAGGAAACTCAGTCATACTTAGCTTCACTACAGCTGTGCTATGTTATGTATAATACAGATATAAATATAGAGAACTTTTCATGCAAAAGAAAGCTGTGGCTCTACCTTTTCTTCTTTAAAAATGTTATTGCTGTTAGTTGAAAAAATTGTTGTACCAAGAGTTTTATAGCTGCCTGAGGCCAAGCACCAGAAAAAAAAAAAAAACAGACTATGAAAATATTCAGAAATGGAATAATTTGCTTAATACAACCACATTATCTTCCTGTTGTATGTTCTGCCAGTACACAGTTTGCTTTCAAAGAAGATGAAACAAGATATTATCACATGTTAAAAAATCATAATTATGAATGTAATTTGTCCAATAGAACTAACTAATTTTCTATTTGGTAGGAGTAAGTCCGGCATTGTTAAGTCAGGAATTGCTTTTTTTTTTCAAATAAAAAGAACTCTATGTAGTTCTGGTTTTAATGTTGTTCTTAATTAATTTAATTTTGTTTTGAAAATAATCAAATAACTTACAGCAAGTAAACATTTGTTCTTTAATATGTAAGAGCAACTGTCTTCATGTTTTCTGTAGTATGCTTCACTTCAAAGGGAGAAGAATATTCTCTGCTCCATTGCTGGTGAGGGTTTTTTTGCCAAGACTGTGAGAAGATTTTTCACATCTCAAGTAAATGTAGGCAGCCTTCCTCCCCTCCTTTGTGATCAGTCTTGGAATTCCTCCATCTAGAAGCACAAAATCACTAATTCATTATTCTTGCAACAGTAAAAATTGTATTCCAAGAAATCTGAATTATATATTTCTGTGAAGCATATTTGGTTCCTGACTAAGAATTCAAGGAAGTTAGATTTATTTTGCCTTATATTAGAAATGCCATGCCCTGAATCTCTTTGGTTTTTTTTCTATGTGTCTGTTTTGACCTGAGGGAAATATTTCTCATCTTTGAGGTTATGACTGAAAAAGCTGAGAATAAAACTCATAGCTTAATCAAGTTGTTAATCATAATAAAAAGAGATTTGTAGGTAAATGGCAACAAAATATTCAACACAAAGGTAGAAAAAAAAAAAAGACAGAGAAGGTTATTTATTTGATTTGGGTTTTTTTAAAATGTACTTTTAGAGTTATTTAAACCCTAAAGCCTGCTTAAACTCTTTCAAGTGCAAATAAATATCTGTGGATGGAATAGGACAGTCAAACCACTGTCTCAAGTGGCAGTCTAAGTGTAAACAGATGCCATTTACCCCTTTTGAAAAAAAAATTCAAAATGTTACTTTACGTATAGATTGACAGTTTAAAAATAAAATTTCAGCTACTATTTCTCGTATCAATCTGATACAAGAGCAATACTGATCTTGAAATGACACTAGGTCATTTACACTGCATAAGGTGATGCCTATTTTCTTAACAGATAACCTATTTTGTAGAACAGGGAAGTTAAATTGGAATTTATTTTTTCTTTTTATGGGTTGAAGACTCAAAATTTTGAAGAAAAACAAAAAGAAATACTATCTCAGGGTCAAAGTGCAAAATGCTGGTGTTAGTAATGAGGTGCTTCATGAAGGTTAATAGTATCATTAATGGCTTTTAAATCCATTAAAATAAATCTCTGAAGTTGCTTGACTTTTTATCAAATTAACACTATGATAATATCTTTATCAACAATTCTTATGAATTGAACATACATATTATTACATAATTAATAAAATTTTGCAAGCCATTTAGTTTTATGCAGTAGTAGTAGTTATTTCATGTATATTATTCCTTGGCATAAGAAAGAAATAAAAGAGAAAAAAACCCAAACAAACACCAAAACCACCACACACACAAAATACTGAATTGCTCCATATTTCTCCCTAAGAGATTAGTGGCAGAGGAGACAACAGATTTCAATCCTCTATTACAACAGTCAGCTTCCGCAGCCTCAAGAATAAATAGTTCTTCTCCTGCTCCTTTTATTCATCTTCTGAGATCTACAACTACTGACAATAACTGATTTAAAACAACTGGTGTTTTCTAGAATCCTGGTTACACACTTTTAACTTACTGAATGACTGGTATAACATAATGATGCCATAGTAAAAATAATATGACTAAAGGCTGTATCCTAACCAGTATTGGTACAAAGGAGCTGAAGTAATATTGACAAGATTGAATCCGGGCTCTTTTACATTTTGATTTTGCAATCATAATATTCTTTTAATAAAAACTTACACTACAATTATTGAATACTAAATTTGAATTATGCAAGTTTTTATTGATAGAATATATTACTATTCTCTTTTATGTTTAAATAATCTACTAAAGAGGAAAATAACCATAAGTTTTGATTATTGTTGTTAAAACATCACTAATACAAAGAAAAAAATGTTCTCCTTTAAAATGCATCGCAGTCTGAAGTTTAAGCTACACATCAGTGCAGTAAAAAGCTTCTAAAAATACCCATTTGAAATTGATCATTTGATCACTTGAAGTTCTGCTACCTTTGTTGTCTTCCACCTTCTTAATTAAACTACTGTATGCTGTTACTTCAATGTAATATTACAAAGGGGTAGATGTATGGGAAGGAGGAGTGGTGATGTAAATTATTTCTCATATTTTAATAATTTCTACATATTTGTTGTTTGTGGGGTATTTTTGTGTTTCTTGTTTTTTTCTTTAGTTTTGTTTTTTGTTGCTTTTTGTTTGTTTGTTTAGTTTCTAGTGTTTACACTATGAGAAGAACATGAGTTTATTAATATTTTTGTGGTCCACTGAAGTGGGGATGTGGCCAAGCCAAGGCTACTCCAGGGCAGGGGCTCAGATTCAGATTCAATGACTGAAAACAGGTTCAGAGAGGACAGATGGACCATGGGGATGGGAAGGGGCCATGCTGGGATATCAGCAAGTGGATGCGACCCCAATCCAGTCAGATCCTTCTGTAGCTGGGCAAGGCAGAGCTGGGGTGGAGCTGGACATCAGTGCTGCAGAACTGCTGGAACGGACAGCCCTGGATGGCCTGAAAATGGATGCTGGACCCATGGGCATTTTCAGTTGTAACGAGACACTAAAAAGCAAGAAATTAAAATTCAGTTATTGATTTATATTTAACAGATCCTTTCTTTGCTGCTTTGGTGTCTTAACATGGGATGTGACTCTCTTAGACAAGCCATCTCCTCTGTAATTGATATTGATCTCACCACTGGGCTAGTCTCTGAACTTTTAACTCTCCTGCTTTTATTTTCTAACAGAAAAATTGGTACATCCATGTCAGCTTCTTCTAAAGCTTTTCTGGCACTTTGTTTCTCCCTAGGCTTGCAATCTGTTTGTTTCTTAACTTATTTGATTTGATCTATTTCTGTTTATCGATTCTTCACAAGTGAATTCTTTTATGCTGTTCAGGATTACTCCAGAAGGACATTCATGCTGAGGCAGTAGAATGAGGTGCTTCCTCTTTGTCCTTGTTATGAATTTTCTATTACCACTTTATTTCCATGACATTCCCTGACAAGCTGTTACAGTTAATTGTTTTATTGTAGCATTGATAGACTTCAGTAATCATAGATCATGATTTGTACACAGAAATCACTCGATTAATAGCTTTCATTTCAGACTACACAGCATTCACAACTGTGAGTCAATAGCATAGAAGACAGCTTCTAAATTTGCTTTGGAGTAATCTGTTCTAAGGGTTATGTCAGTGCTTTACTATGACAAAAGGCACTAAAAAACATTTCTATAAATACATGAGGAACAGAAGAAGCACTAAGGAGAATCTCCATCCTTCATTGCATATGGAATGAAACAGTGAGAATTGTAATTAAGGTAATAAATACCTTATTTCCTCAGTTTTTAATAATAAGACCAATTGTTCCTGGGGTATCCAGCCTCCAGAGCTAGAAGACGGGGATGGAGAGCAGAATGAAACCATCAAATAATCAAAAATTTCTGTGAGAGAATATGCAGTAGTAACAGGAAGTTATTCCTCTCAAAAATAGCCTATTTCAACTGACATAAAATGGTAAAATACGCATCATGTGCATTAGAAAAATGAAAATATGTAGGTTTTTGTGAACATATGTAAAATGTCCTTAAATATAAATCTCAACATATCTAAGCCATAAAACTGTACTCATGAGTGTTTAGTTCTAGAGTAAATCTTTAATAGAAAATTTTTTATTATTTGTCAAAAATTGTATTAATGCTTTAAGAAATTTGCTAAAATAAAGCTTTAAAAATAATTAGTACAAGGTTTTCCACTAATCCAAAGCAAAATAGATTTTTATCCTCAGAGTTAAATATTTAGCATACAGATAAATATCTGGGGAGGTGAAAAGGTAAGATCTATTTATGCTTGGTTTCTTTTAAAGATATAATCTAACCCCAGGACCATGATACTCTTTAAAGGGAAGTAGATGCTATAAAAGGTAAATTTGAGGTGAAAAGGTAAAAGATAAATTTTCTCCTTCACTTGCAAAAAATATAACACAATGTTAAGAACATAGTAGGAGAGGTAAAACCATAGCTGTATCCTTACACTGAAATAAAAATACAAATATTTCTTTTTCAAAAAAATTAATTACTGAAATTAATATAAGAACCTTAGGGTGAAAATTATTACACTGTTCTACATTAGGAGTAGGGCCTTAATGTCATTTATATGCAAAAATGTTTAAAGGTCTTAGAGAAAATGGAATATTAAACCAAGATAACAGCAACAAATAATTCTAATGTTTAAGAAACAACCTTTGAAAAAAAACATTTCTCTAAATATTGGGTTTAATGAAATTAATGTCACATGAATTTTGTTTTTTCTAAAGGGAATGAGGATATGTTGTCAGAATCCAATATTATCTGACCACGTTCTTTTGGATATTTCAAAAAGGGAATAACACCAAATTGACTTATTTGTAAATACTTTATGCTTCACTTGATTTAGTAGAGTAATACAGCAATGGTAGTGAAATCACAACATAAACACTTCATGGTGATTGCTCTCTGCAGTTAGATCACAACCTAAACATGATTCCCATGACCAATCTCTACCTGACCTCTATCACGTCACTGGACAGCCCCAGTCACTGGGAAGCAACACAGAAATTCAAGCCTGTTTCTATTTTCAAAATATATTTTATTGATCACTCATTTTTTTGTACTTTAGATTTGGCTGAGGCATGTATATGTCTCTCCCATTTTGGTCTGTCTCAATCAGGAAGACATTCACAGCTTCCCTTGATTCACTTAGCAAAGGGTGTTTACACAAAGAGCTGCCACATCCAGCTGATATATACAGCTAATGCATTTATTTAAAGTCTTCTGGCCACTCTCTGGTCCCTTTGTTTTTTCTTTACAACAACTGTGGTCACTCCCTATGTTCTATCCTGGGCTTCCAAAGTGCTTGTGCTCATCCCCTCTGTGCCTCCTTCCATGCCAGGGATTTTTTGATCGGTTGCACACACTCAATTGCACACACATCTACATATAGCTAAAGTAAATATAATTTTGACAAGATTTTGGTGGTATCAGATATTTACATAATTAATTTATGCTGTTGAAGAGTGTAAATCCTGAAAGTGTAAGACCAATACGTTATTTTAGTCATGTCAGATATTAAAGCTTATGAACTGTATAAATTAACATTATTGGAAATTATTTTGTTTTCCATCATCCTTTACATGAGACTTTCCCTTCTGTCTCTTTAGATTATATGAAGTGATTAAAAACTGTTTAAAATTTAATTACTTGGATTCATTCCTTGTTTAAGTACCCCATGTTATACACCATAACAAACTTCCTCAGTTTTATGTCATTTGAACCATGCTGTCATTTGCTTCCAACACAACACTTCTTTTTGTGATTAGTGTAGTCTGGAAATTTCTGCAGTTTTCCACATCTGACTCCATAAAAACAACTATTTTGATTGTTTTTCTGATTAAAGGGAAATTAATTCCATAACATAGAACCAAGGAAGTTACACACTTTACTGTACTGTTGTAGTTATCTTTGTTATCAATTTATTTAAATAATATGTAAAGAGATTAGTCATCTAGACAGTGATGATAAGCCTCATGGGATAGCAGAAGGCAAAGGAAATTAAATAGAAGGGTATGATAGGTTGACTTTGACTGGGTGCCACGTGCCAACCAAGACATTCCATCACTTCCAATTAACAATATGAAAGGAGTAGAAAACCCAATTAAAAAGCCCATGGGTCAAGATAAGGGATCAATCACTAATTGCCATCACAAGCAAAATAGATTCCACATGGATAAATTCATATAATTTATTGCAATGAATAACAAAGAAAGATATTGAGAAATAAAAGCCAAGAAAATACAAAGAAATCTCAACACATTAACACATTAAAGATACCTGTCACAGATTTATTTTTTAATTAATAATTTTTTACTGTAACTGTTACCATAGAATGCTCAAACACACCAGCCTGTGTGTCCTCCGGCATACCTTCCTGCTGGCTTCCTTCTCTCTCTAACTCAATCCATTCCTTCCTTCCTTCCTTCCTTCCTTCCTTCCTTCCTTCCTTCCTTCCTTCCTTCCTGCCTGCCTGCCTTCCTGCCTTCCTTCCTGCCTTCCTTCCTTCCTTCCTTCCTTCCTTCCTCACTTCCACCCTTTAAAGATGGATATTTTATTCAGAATGCATGTATAGTTTATAAAAGAGTCAAAGGCAGTTTCTCTACCTCGAGTTAATTCAGAATTTCAAAAGGTTATCAAACTGTAGGGAGTGGTAATTCATATTTCATGTTTTAATTTACATTATAATTTAGAATGGAATCAGATTGATAAATATTGTTAACTTGTGCAAAATGTAGTTTTCATTTACTGAACATTTCTAGTAAATCCCAGCTGGTGTTTATCTTGTCATAGTCAATGAAATACTTTCATCAGTAAGGTCCCAAAGTTGCATTAACCTAAGTTCTCTATGTAGTTATAGAGGGAGAGAAAGAAAAGGGAGATAACAAACCTTCATGATTTCCAAGGTAAATATCTTTGCATGATGAAATGTAACCTAGACAAAGATCTTAAACATAACCAAATGAAACCATCTAATGACAGGTGAGATTATACTAAAAAGAAGGCAATTTAATAGGCAGATTTTCTCTAATGTCCCAGTTTGTCCCAAATGTAGAATTTGGATCTTTTTAATGCTACTCATATTCAAAGAAATATCTAGGTAAAAAAAAATACTTCAGGCAACAATGTACTGTCCATGATGGAAAAAGAGATTATAATGCAAAATGATATCTTGACATTTATAAAATATATTTAAGCTGACTATAAAGAATAATTACCTGTCAAAGAATTGCTTGATGAAGGAGCAACTTCTTAAGGAGAAAGCCTCAACACCTAGTTAAATCCAAATTATATTAAAAATGAAATATTAAATGAAGGAATTTCTACTAAATGGTTAGCAAAGCCATAAATACCTGAAACCTCTATCATTCAAAATTTTTTTGTCACATAATTCTGCTTCAGGGTTTGATAGGTATCAATAAGTAGGAGCAAAACATGAATTTGCATCCTGAAACAATTAATAGTTCTTAACAATTCTTCTCAAGATTTTTATAAGTAATGTAACTACCCTCAACTGTAATGCAAACAGATTGAAATGCTGAAATACTGAATTGCTGTGTACAGTTATCATATATTAAAATGATGTTACTGTGTCACTTAGCATATTGAGTATATCAGTAATTTGTATTTTCATATAATTAAAATCGTCTCTGTCATGGTAACTGCCCTTCAGGAGCATTACTATAAGCATTACTATATCATGCCTTATGATCCTCTATGCAAGATTGAAGAATACTAGCTCTCTCAATCTCTGTTGTATTTAGGTCCTCTAAGCTTCATACTATCCTGGTAGCCTTCTCCAGTTTCTCCACATTCTTTTTGATCAGGGTGAGCCCAAACTGGTTGCATTGTTCCAGGTGCAACCTCACCAGCAGTGAGTAAAGAAGAATAATTACTTTTTTCATTTGCCTGATCATACTTCCCCTACTGTATCATAGGATATGTATCAAGATTTGTTTTATTTAAGGTAAAAGCATAATTGTGGGCTCACAGTCAGCCTAGTGTTCCCCTTTTTTCTTCCCATCAAAACTGCTTTTCAGCTAGATGCTTCCCAGATCCCCTTGGTGGTATGTATCTTTGCATTTCTGATCCTTGAACTCTGCAAAGTTTCTATTGGCCTAATGCTAAAATCTCTCTGCTCCAAACCCAAGGTTTTAATTTAAATTCCTAACATCAGGGTGGTTCAAAGGACAAGTTCCTGTATATAGAATTCACAAATTCCTCATCTGAAATAAATTTCTTTATATTTTTATCAAAATACTGTCCCTGGCCCTAAAACCAATGCTGCTCTTTAACAGCCATGAGAAAGGGTATTTTTATGGACATCAAAGAAGAATAAAGAAAACCTACAAGAAGTACTGAGTAGAATTGAAAGGAAATGTGTCCTACAAACTCATGTTTGTTAGAAGTCTGTGAAGTAATTAGAATTTAAGGCTCTGAGTCATGCATGTCTGCAGATAAGGCCACTGATTTTAAGATTCAGTCTGCTTTTATGTTTTTTATCATTGTTTTTTTCATTGACTTTTTTGATTTTTGTCCAATTGCAAGTTTTGGAAAGAGTTGTTACTGTTTCTTGTATCCATAACAACAAAATAAAAAGCTATAAATGCTGTTTATTTTCCTCAGGCATGCCTGCAAAATAAGAATCCTCACCTTGTAGTTCCCAACTCATCCATCCCTTTAAAGCCATGAATTTATAGGTTTTGAGAGTACTTGTATAGCAGATAAGTATTAATATTTCTCAAACAGGTCACACAGTAGCGTGTCCTTGGAACTTTCTCCTTAAATTCCCAGCAGTCGTACCGGGTTAATCAGCTTTCTTCATAGCATCAGTAGGCTGTTGGGCTTTGTGTTTGTCACAAAAATAAAGCTGATGATACATCGGTGTTTCAGCTATTGCTGAAGAGTCCTTACACAGCATCAAGGACCTTCTGCTTCTCACTCTGCCCTGCAGTGAGTAGGCCAGGGTGGCACAATATGCTAGGAGGACACCCCCTGGACAGCTGACCCCTACTGACCAGAGGGATGTGCCTCACCACGTGGCAGCATGCTCAGCTGTAAAAGCTCAGGAGGAAGTGATTGTGTTCACGATTACGATGTTTGTGCCTCTTACACAAGCTGAAGCCCTACCTTCCAAGTGGTGGTTGGACTGATAAGAAATAGGGAATTAATTCTTTCTTTGATTTGCTTGAGTGTGAAACTTTGCCTCACCTTTTAAATTGTCTTTATCGCTACTTGTGAGTTTTCAGCTCATGCTCCCCTAGGGAAGTCTTCACTCTAGCAAGGAAAGCAAGCAAGCAACTGGCTGGGGGCTTTGCCTCTGGCCAACTATTTCAGGATAGCTTCTTTTACATGTACTATTTTTAAATGCATATTAATTAAGCATATTATAATAATGCATACATTCCCCTGATACTATAGAATAGATGAAATACCTATTTCTATAAAATTTTGTTTGATATTGAATTCAACAGATACATTGCTGAAAAAGCTTTCTAATAATGCCTGAAAAAAGAGTTTAATATATCCAATATAAGATGCAAGTGCTTTAGGGTATGTATTTTAGAGTTGAAATTAAGGACATTATAAGATGATTTCCAGCAGGTGTAAAAGGTATTTAGATTCAGTTTCTGATTTATGTTTTTCTTACTGAAAGTTAGCTATTTTCATCCAGTTTACTCATTACAGTCCCTAAACTGATATGCATGTTTTCTGTTTATAATTCCTTTTTCATTATTTAGTATATTTTATTTTTATGTCTCTCTTCTATCAATTCTATTTCCTATTCATATTTTTAAATAAAAATGTTTCCCACCATTAAACTTTCTCTATTTGTGTCATTACTTCTGTATTTAAATCCTAACTACTACTAGGTAACAAAAATAATGGAGTGAAAAAAAAAAAAAAGAATCATCAAAGAGAAGTAGAATCAAAAGTAAAATATGGAACCATTTAAGGTAATGGGAAAAGAACAAATTAGATTTAATGATGTCATTAAATTTTGTTTCCATATTAATATGATATCAATAGTAAGGAATTTTATAATGCAGAGCAATTTCAGTGTCTACATATTGGATTATGGGTTGGATTATGAGACATTTTGTGGAGGGCCAAATGTCTTTTTTTAAGAAGGACTCATGATTTCTTGTAGAGGGCAATTATGTCTCCCACTGTTCCTCAGATGCACAGGGCAGTTAGGGTTGAAAAGACAACATCTTAATGCCCCTAATGCTGAAGCCAGAGCTATTATCTCAGAGAAGGAATATATATTTGGCAAAGTTTTTAAAAGTATATGGACAGTATCTTCCTGTTGTTCAAACTGATAAGGCTTTAGTTACATATTTATTAGTTCCATTTGGAAATTATATATTTGAGTTAATCTGGATGAAACTATTTCTCTTTTGTTTAGCACAAACAGGGAAAAAATTGCCATCTTTTCTCACTAAAATCCAGAGCTATTAGTTCCTAGTTAAATAAAGCTGAAATTCGCATAATCTGAGACCATTATTTGGTCTACCCACTATTTCACCCCCTGCTTGCCCAAAAAAAATTAAATTATAACTTAATGAGATTCATTAATATTGTACTCATTTACTGTGCCCAAAAGTACTTCTAAATAACTTAATTTTTTCTATCACCCCAGTTCTTCTACACATTGTCTCCCTATATGCTGCTCTACTGATGCATTACCACACTATCACAATTTGGAAAAAAGAGACACATAGAGCTTAGCTTTGGCTGGCTGTGTTGATTTCCAGGACCTGCCATGACAAACCTATCCTTATCCCAGTTTTTGTCTGGTTCCCATCTATGAGAAGTCAGCTGCTATACCCTTGTGAATGTGAGTCTACACGTGTGTGGGCACACAGAAGTGTACACACGTATCACAGAGTCCCATCATGGCTCAGGTTGGAAGACATCACAGGGGATCATCCAGCCCAGCCTCCCTGCTCCAGCAGGGTCATCCTGGAGCACATTGCACAGGATTGTGTCCAGATGGTTCATGAATTTCTCCAGTGAAGGGAGACTCTACACCTCTGGACAAATTGTTCCAGTACTCAGTAAATTGGAAGTTATTAGTTTTACATTGCTTAAATGTATTAGCAAAATTCTCATACCCAGTATTTCTATGTATTTTTTTGCTGGTTCGAAGTTATATGAGAAAAAACAGTGATTAAAAAGAGCACAGCTACTCGTGAGTAAAAAGAACACAGCCACTGAGCCGTACAAAGAGAACTCCTGTAGACCTCATTACACTGCCTGAGCTGAGCAAATCAAATACACACATGAATGCTAGTCACCTTTTATTATACTCGTAAAGTGGAGTTTGGGCTCATAAAAATGATAGCAGGCAACTTTACAAAAGCATAACAGCTTGGTTTTAGTGGTTCCTTCACAGCTATCAAACAAAGCAGGTTTTTCTCAAAAAAAAAAAACCACCTTAGCAGATACTTGCAAAACTGCCTTATTTGGCATTATGAAATGAGTATTTTCACTATATACTGGTTCATAAAAGAGGGAGACTGTCCTCTCCTATCTACTGTTCAAAATCAAATGCAAAAAAACCCTATTAACTTGTCGGATGTATTCTAAGCATTAAGGATTATAGCTATGTAAATAATAGAGAAGTGATCTTTAGATTGATTCATTCAATTTCTGCCTAGACATTTTTGTTCATTTTATTGTTCATTTTCTGGATAGTCCTATCTAAATACCCTATTCTCACAAATATTTAAGGAATTAATATTTTCACTAAAAATATTCTTTTTTCTTGTGGACAAGGATAAGATTTCTTATTTTCTCATTTGATATTCATAATCCATTTACTTATTTTCCCATTTGAAAACTTCAGTTAGGCAATCACAAAAAGATTGTGGTTCACCTACATTAGGCTCTCCTGCACTAAAATGAAAACAGCAATAAGGAATAACAACAGAAATTTAAGAACACTTACAGACTGCATTTTATTTCATTTTTTCATGGGAACCATTCTAAGCGAAATAATCCATTTGTATAAATCTTTACTGGTTCACAGATAAACTGTTATCATAAAAATACCTTGTTTATCAAATAGTTTATTGAAAAAATAGCTTGACAGTTTTTCTGCTTTATTGTGCTTTCAGTCATTAAAAGCTGCAAAGGTTGACTGTCAGAATTCACTCTACTTTTGCCATATAAAATATTATGTATTTCAGATGGATTACATTAAAAATCAAAAGAAAACCCCCCAAAATTTCCCTACAAAATCAACTTAGTTTTAATTATGATTTGGTCTGTAATAAATGCTGACAAATTTATTTACAGTCAGATCTGTTATTATTAAAGCTGGGTCATCAGCTTCTGTCATAATTTATAAAAGTATTCTTTCTCTAGGATAGAATTCTTCCCCATCACTATTAGGAAATGAAATAAGAAAGTAGATTATGCAAATCCTAGAAACAATTTTTGTCCTTCCGTTTCCCATCTAAATGTAATGGCCTGATTTAGGCATTAGTACAGCATAAACTAAAGAAACAAAACAATAACAACAATAACAACAACAACATCAAAAGTTCTCTTTTGAGGGCTTTTTGTACTTTACCATACTGAGAAATTTTAGAAAGAACCCCAAGTTGTGGGCACATAGTTTGTGGTGATTAGAAAGGGGCTGCTGAGCCCCAATCCCTAATGGGTTACAGCTGTGTGGGACAGGTGAGCAGTGTGGAAGGTAAAGAGACCTGGAATGCTGAGGGGTATGAACCAATCACAGAAGGGTGAAGGAGTCACACAGGTGTCATGCATGTGAGATAAAGGGCATAAAGGCTGGAAGGAAGGAGAACAAGTTAGTGGTGCTTGGGACCATTCATGGAATCAGTTGTATGTTCTTCTTCATTGGTTCTATCCAGGAATTTGGATTTCCGAAGGAGTGAACTTAGTTAAAGGAATTGTTATCCCAGATGATGGTATGTATTAGGTATGGCTATTGGATAGATGAATCATCTTGCTTGATTGTTTGAAAGGTTTGAAAGACCTGAGAAAGTTTTAGAACATAGAATCAAAGCACACAAGGCTTTCAAAAGTGTTATCTTTCCTCAATTTTCTATTCAAGGATTACCTTCAAAACACTGAACTGTCAAATTGTCATCAACTTTAGCAGCCTGATGGATTTATGGAATAGCTTTTGTAAAGTTCAACCGAAGTATTCAAAGCCTGCACCTGCTCAGGAAGTTATTTCTGATTCTGAAATATAGCAGAACTGGTTGCTGATGTTATTTAGGTCTTTTCTACCCTAGAGAACCTCTGGCATTATAAATATGTGTCCCCTAGTAGAGTTGTAGCATCTGCTGTCTGAAAGAGTTATCTGCTGGTTTAGTTATATTACTTCAGTAAAGCATGCAAAATGAATGAACAATTTTTGTTTGTTTTTATTTTTAGCAAAATGACCTTCAGGCTTGGAGATTTGCCAGTAATTTCTGCCATTTAATATAGTCAATTCATCTGCCTTCAGATTTTGGTCTTCCAGGCGATACTTCCTTAGTTTCCTGAGATTGTAGTCTGTTTTATAAGCTTTGATAAACTCAAGGTGTGTCTTGCCCTTACTGTTCTCAGCTAATTTACATAGGCACTCAGTTCACCTTCACAGGCATTCAGCTTGGTCAGGGATGATTTTGTCTTGGTAATTATTGATTGCTCCTGGCCACCTTCTTGTTCTTTCTGTACTTGAAAGGATATTCCAAGAGGACATGCTCCATGTCCTTTCCATAGCTTTTCATTTTGCTTATAAGCATCCAAGGTCCTCCTTCTTGCCTTTCTGAAAGAAGAGGTTTTATAACTTTAATCTCCAAGAGTCTCTCCTTATCTCTAGAAGTTTTTATATAAAATGAGGGAATGGAAGAGAACACAGTTCTGGAAAGCCAATTGACAAAAGAATCAGTAGATGTTCCTACATAACGGATTCCTTTTTCCTTCATAAAAGGAAAATACAAAATGATGGCTACAAGAATTGTCACTAGGATTTAGTATCAGTCATATATGAAAACAAGTATTGATATTTTACAGGACTTGCAAAGTTTAAAAGGAGAAATTGTGTTGGTGAAGAGATACAAATAGATATATTGGTTATGAATTGGAACAAAAGAATAATTATAATTATGCAGAACCAAAGATGGAAAAGTGTGAACAGGAACCAAGCTTCCACTGCAAAATGCAGATACTCAGTAATACCTTTGAAAAACGGTAAACAGTTTCAGACAGTAGATCTCTCTGTGGTTTGCTTTACTGATGCTGCTGTAACTGGGAAGGTTTTACATATTTATGGAAACTTTTGACCTTCTTTTGCAAGAGATACAAGACAATGTATTTAAATAGGCTGTTTGGTTCTAGACTGAGAAAATCACAAGGAAACTACGTTGTCTAGGACTGCAGTTTATTTCTGTTTTAGCTTTAAAAAGTGTCTCCAAAGGTGATTTAGAAAGATTGTAAAAGAAATTTTGTCTATGGTCCATTACAATGAAATAAAAATTATAATAGTTTTAAACTGGCAACATATTAAAATCAATACAATAATGTGATGATATTGATTAAGATAATAAATAGATTTCTAGGAGAGTTTACGCATGGTATAAAGCTTTTCAAAGAGTAAATGTTAAAGTGAAATCTGAAAAAAATCACATTATGGATAAAAAATCTTCACAGCAGTAAAAATTTTAGTTTTCAAAGAGATTCAGGATGCAATATAAAAATGTTTTTCTTTATGTCAAATGAACAAGTAAAACAAGTACTGAAATTACTCAAGAAGCACGTGGAATTTGAATGAATAATTTTGCAAGTATGAGTTGACAAAGCCTGGGAATTTAGGAATAATTGCAAAGTCTTTCCCCCCCTCCCTCTGCAAGTAATTACTCAGAGGCAAATTCCATTCTGGTGGGATTTTTAAAAGTTCTTTGATGGCTCAAATCACAAGAGTCAACGAGAACGGAGATAGGTTTAAACTGAATGTTTTGAAAAGGTTAATTAGTTAATGAGTTTTTAGAGAGCACACAATAAGACAGTGAAGGAAAACATCAATATGCCCATATTTTTCTAATATGATGGAAGTAAAGCAAGGCAACTGGGAGCAGCAATAAAATTTCTGTCAGATCTATATTAAAAATCAAATAACATTCATTTTTGAGTTAATGTAATTAGACCTTACTGTTGATTTCAATATTCTGTTCATTTTCAGCTTGTGCAAGGCAGCTGTAAAAAAATTGATCCAAAGGATTTCTGAAGCTGGACACAATTTCTGCCACTAAAGAAACTGGGCAAAATTTTATTTATGACATTATAGAATTCCAGGAACAAAACAGTCATTCAATTTTCTACTTTATACAAAGGAGCAATCTCAGTGGTTGTCAGTCATCTATTTAAAAAAAATCAGTCATAACATTTATTTCAGCCAACAATATCAGAAATAGGATTGATTTAGTTATGTAATTTTAGAAAGTAGAATGCTTCCTTCCAGTGTATACTGATTAATAATAATATTGAACAATGCCTGCATATATCAGTGTAGGATTGGTCCAATGTACATGTGTGAAGGAAGGACGCTGAGAATATCCTCAGGATTTAAACATATGTGAAATTGAGAGGAAATACTCTAATGTGGGACCCTGATATCTAAATGCAACTAATAACATACTTTGTAGAAGATATTATTTAGTGCAGATTTTTAACATCAGCTCAAGTCTTTTCAACACTGCAAAGAAATATGAAATTTACTGCCCTGAGTGTTCACTGGGCTGAGAAATCTTAAAATAAATACACAACAGTTGATAGAATAAATAGAAATGCAAGAAGGAAGGCCAAGGTCTCTCTGGAATTAAATCTGGCCGAGTATGTCAAGAACAAAAATAGGAACTTTTTTGCTATACAGAGAACCATGAACTGGAGCAAATTGTCCAGAGACGTTGTGGAGCCTCCATCACTGGAGGCCTTCAAGGGTCATCTGGACACAATACTGTGTCATGTGCTCTCAGATGACCCTGCTTGAGCTGAGAGACTGGACCAGATGACCCACTGTTCCTTCCAATCTTACCCATTCTGTGACTCTATGAAATGCTTTGAAAAGCTCATCATTTATTCAAGATAGTACCAGGAAAACCTTATTCAAATGATTCCTCTAGAAGGTAAAGGTCCCTGTGTAATACAGATATCTTTCACTGTTAAGTAAATCTGAACTGAGGTTATTCAAGCTTATGGTCTTGAAATACATCCTCAGAGATCAGCTGCAGCCTCTCAGGGCTGCAGCTGCCAACTACAATGAAAAACTAGCTGTACCTAGAACCAAATATGAAGTAGTTGAAAAATATAAACCTGTGCTCAGATCCTTTGATATCAATTTTAAGGAATTCCTTTCACCATGAGAAAGAGAAAAGGGAGGAGAGCAAAGTTGTTTATTTGAAAGGTATTCTAAACCAGCAAAAATAATATTTACTTGTCTAGTCTGTTCTCTCCACCAGCAAAGTTATTGCATCAAACATAATGTATTGATTAGATATAATAAAATGGAATAGATAGACCTAATAATTATTAGAAGTTATTATTAATAACTCTGGTAATTACGGAAGACAACTACTGAATTACTTATTTACTTGATTTAAAAATAACAGAGCCTAAAAATTGCCTGGAATTTCATGAGCAGTCTTGCTCTTAGAAAAAGATTGGTGACATTAATACTGCTTGAGTGGTCTGGGTTTCAAGGCTCTCCTAAGATGAGGAATCAGACAGTTGTAAGAGCCTTTGCAGAGATACTGGAAGTTGCCTCAGAGAATTATGTTGGCTATCTGCTCTTTCTCTGTCATGTAAGATCTGGTGTAGCTCAGTGAAAAAGCAGTGGAGGAGCTCCCTAGAGCTAGCATTCCAGCAACAACTGCAGCAAGGCTTTTAACCTGGAAGTCACTCTCCAGTCCAGTGCATTCTGTAGATGCATTTGCAACTTGTAGTGATATACAGAAGATCCAAAAAGTGGGAAACATTCAAAATCCAATATAGATGGTTTGTAAGTCTTCTGTTTTACTTCTCCTCAATTACTTTTTTGTGGTTGTCCTTGTTTCAATTTATTTCTATCACCAGTGTATGATATGTGGTACACTATTGCTGAAATCATTATTGACTCCTAATGAAAAAGCTATAAGGACAACGAGCAATGAGAGTAAATAGTAAATCTTTCCTTCCAGTCCATTTCCCCTTCCTCTTCTCCTTCTTTTTTCTTTTTCCTTGTCCTAAAACAAACAGAAGGAAAATAGAATTTATGAATCTATGATTATTTCCCCTTTTTCTTTTTCCTTTTATCTCTTTTAAGGAGAGTTTATCCTCCTTCTCTAGACAGATGTAGTCTCTTGATATTATATAAGCTGTGAATGAATGATATTTGCCACGCATTTATGAAACTAAAAGAGTCTTGGTACACCAATGCTGAAAAAACCCCAGCTAAAAACAAAGGCAGAATTGACTGTTGTCTACATATGTTTTGCTTTCTATGCACAATATTAATAAAATTTGTAGACATTCAGAGATGTATATGCTATATATCTTTTATCTACATAGACACAGACTACATACGTATGCAAATGTGCTCATAGATCATCTAGTACCTAATTTGTACATGCAGTATGTATTTTATATGTATGATACACAGTCTACATATACACACTATAGTATAGGAATACTAAAAATCTTTTTCTCTTTAATATGTTGAATTATCTAACCTTTAAAAGCATTCTGTTTTGTATTACTTCAGTGATTTTTTTTCTAATTCAGTGAGATTTAAATTACATGAATTTTAAATCAACATGAAAGTAGAAAGATCTCTTTATAGTGAAAGATTGTAATAAAACAAGATTGTGTCAATTCATCTCCCATTTTTTTCTTTCAGATTCACGTGTTATTCCTCACTATGTTTTTTATTTATTTTTTAATCAGTCTATTTCATGTAATTTATTTTTTATAATTTTACAGTTCTGTATGATCTATTTTTCATTGTATCAATAGCTTCCTTCAAACTAGTAATTTTATTAAAATTCTTCCTCATCTCAGCTGAAGCACACAGGACTAGCATCCTTTCTAACAGAATCTCCTTTGGATGTGACCTTTTTATGCCAGCCTGTTTTCACTTTGTGGTGAGTTGGCCTGAATTAACAATTAAACACCCACCAGCTGCTGGCTCACTCCTTGCCCCCAGATGAAAGCAAAGGAAAACTGTAAGAGCAAAAGTAAAAAAACCTTTGGGTGGGATAAAGACAGTCTAAAAGAAAGAGGAAAAAAAATCACCAAAAAACAGCTATGTGTTGCAGAGGTAAGCACTCGCCACCTCCTACCAGCAGAAGAATGGCTGGTCCTATACAGACTTGCTGGGTACTCTGGTAACTCTACACCCTGATTTCATGGAGTGTGATGAGTATTGGATTGAGTATGACATAGTATGGGATATTCCTTTGGTAGCTGAGGTCAGTGTCTTGCAGTGTCTGTTTCCAAACACTTGCCCACCTCTAGCTGCCTTGCTGGGGGGAAGCAGAGTGAGAAATAGAGGTGGTCTTGATGCTGTGCAAGCACTGCTCAGCAATTGATAAAACATTGTTGGGCTAATAAGACTGTTTTAGCCACAAGCGTAAAACATGGTATAAGACGAACTGCTATTAAAAAAAGTAGTCCCATCCTAGCCTGACCCAGTACAACTTTTACTGCTAAACTTAGGGAACATATGGTGTCTTACACTTGCTATAAACTTTTTTGTGACATGTCTCTTTGGCATTTTGCAGCAAGAATTCTGATTTACAAGAATTCTCATTTACTCTATTTTGAATCTACTAGAAGGGCATCTCTTGGCTTATTTTATCTATTTTGTTCCAATTCTTTTGTGTGTATTCTGCTTCTCATATTCTGTAATGGTGTTATGTAGTTTGTACTAGAGGTCAGAAAGTGAAATTGATTAGCATTGTGAAGTTTATATGTGGCACAAGAATAATAGCAGCAAGACACCAAAACTCCTTATTCTCAGATGAGTGTCCCTACCCAATGTTACCTCATGTTACCTTATGCATCTTTCATCTCTTCCTTTGACTTCACATTTTTGAAGCCATGCCACTGATCAGAAAAGAAAAAATCTGGAAAAGATTTTCTGTCTTTTATCTGGGCAAACCTATACCCCTATGAATTAGGAAATTCTCCGGGAAATTTGGAGCTACTTTTTTTAACTTATGAGGAAGAAACTGAAATTAATGTTGTTTCTCTTGAGTGAGTCTTTCCTTTCTTAGAATTATTGTTGTGTTACTAAAAATGAACAATGCATAAATTTACAGAGTTCCTCCTCTCACATGAATAATGGCAACCTGAGAGAGAGCTGTAGGAGTGCTAGTACTCTGTATAAAAGTGAATTTAATCTAAAGCCATCTGACTCAAATCTGTTCTTAAATTCAAACTAGATATTATAAAGTGTAGTTACTCTATTTTCAACATTCTTCTGTACTCAGCAGTAGAGCTACTGGAAATGCATGGTCCGTGCACCATCGTGCTCTAATCTTAAATGGAAAAAACTTCAAAAAATTAATGCATTTTTCCATTGAACTGAAGAGAGGCACTGTAGAATGAAAGAGTTTAAATTCTATAATGCAAATTAGACAAAGGCAAGCCAGATTTAAACATGTCTCTGAAACAGACAACAAGTTATTCTCTCCAGAATCTGCAGTGTATTTCAGTGTATTCTCATTGTTTTGATCATGAGAAACTGAAATATTATATAGTTGTGAGTGGCAGCTTGCAACATCTGTTGTTCTCCTTTCAGACATTGAAGGTTTTAATTTTATTTTGTTTTTAGCCTGTTTTGTTTAGCAGTCATTACCAGAAAAGCAACATTCCTGCTTTCAATAGCAAGAATTCTTTCACCTAGTCCCCTCTAAAACCTTAACATAGTCTCTCTCTCAGCCTGGGTTCTGTGCACTGATGATCTGCAAAAGTCATTCTGCTTCTGTCATCCACACTTTTCAGTTCAAATTATTTCCTCGGGTAATAAAAGGGTGAGGTAAAATTCGCTTATTTTATTTACATCTGAATCCTGGTGTGTTTGATTTAGAAACACACAGGCCTGTAATGCAATATTGGTGTTGCTAATAACAGGCCATAAGCTTTTGAGAGAATTTACAATGCCTCAGGACTAAGGGAGTGAAAGGGTGATCCTAACATAAGGAAAAGTTGCAGGAATAAAGTGTTTGCATAACAATTTCAACTGTCTTTATTTTTCTGTTTCTGTAAAGATAAGATCTAGATTTATAGGGCTTCTTGAATTGGACTAGCATAAAAACAGTGTTAGAATTGATGTCTGAAAACAGTGTGAATAATAAGAACAGAGAGGAAAACATTCCTTGAGTTAAAATTTTGGATAAGACAGTTTTTTCCAGTTTTATAGATTAAGCACTTAAAGATCTGTGAAAATCAGTGCGCAAGACTTCTGAATGTGACCCAACAAGGTGTATATTTTCTACATTATATTTTCATGATTATGTTATTATGTTGAGTAAGGTGATTGAACAGTTTTACCTCTCTCCCAAATCATGGCAAAAATAAACACTGTTAAGATTAGCTATATAATTAGCCTTATAATTTATATTCTCATGCGGTTTCAAGATCAACCATGAAATTAGGAAGCCTGTTAACTTTCAGTGATTGTATTTTGCTAGAAAGCATATTTCAATACCCTTAATTTTCCTTTAAAAATATTTATAAGTCATAAGAAATGTCTTACTTTTTTCTATTTTACCCAGAATCCTGTACTTTTCCACAGAATTAAGAGCAGTTATTCAACCAAGCAAAATTTGTGAAATGATTGAGTTCTGAATAATCAAGGTTAAATCAACTTCAAAGGAAAGTAATTAGCTAAATATTGAAACGAAAACAAACAAAACAAATAAAATTGCTGCAAACCTTAACCTCAGGAATTAATCCAGAAAAAACATAAAGTGCACTTCAGATTTCAATGTCAAGAATATAAATTATGAAACTTGTTTAAAAACTGATACAGATTGGTTAAAAAACAATATCCCACTAATAGAAAGTTTACAAAGCCATGGAAACAAATTAAAAAAAAAAAGTTTAAATGGCTGATATATTTTGCTTTTCACTTTTTTTTTGTTGTCCATTCCTTCATACATTTAATTTATTTAGTGTGAAACTTTGAGAAAAAAGGATAGAAAAAAAAAAGAAACACAAAGTTCTCATCTTTAGTGAACACTTCAATATAAAAATCAATTTCACAAATGAGACAGTCATAACTGAAATAGTGCCTTAAGTGGAAATAAAAAATTAAAATCCTTTTTTTAAAAAAAAGACAATTTGTGTCAAGAATAACAGTTTCAAGTGACTCTCATCCCTTGTATGGTCACAGTTGCAATACATAGATGTTCTGTTACTTCTTTAACCTTCATCATATATTTTTCAATATGTGTTTCACTGGAACAATGAGTGGAGTCTCTAGCAGAAATGTGTATATGAGTTGTGGCATGTGGGGAAAAGACCATGAACTGCAGTGTGTCTGTTCAAATGGGGTCCAAGCTGCCTCAAGACAGGGGAAAACCACAGTGGAAAACATAACTTATGCATTAAAATTTCACTATACTACTCCAAACTTGATGCAATCAGAGAAGCAATAAGAGCCCCTACCAAAACCTATCTAACAAAGACAGCAGCTATCAGAGGCTGAAGAGTATGCTTGAGGAAGCCACTCCATGAGGTCCCTAAAGGCACTGGAGTCTCTGAGAGGCTTGTGCCAATGTAGGGACACCCCTGATGGCCCACACTGGGTAAGGGGCAACCATGAGGGACTCTGGCCCTGGGTGACCCAGGCCAGGCAAGAGCACAAAGGACTGGAGCAGCAGAAATCATTAAAGGCAGAGATACAACATCAACCTCCTAAACCATTTAGCACCTGGTTGGATGAACTGGACAGGCTGAGTGTAACACATGGTGAAAATACATAAAACTGAAAAAGGAGAGAGAAGACAATATTTATGTAGATGCAGGTGTGTGTGTGTATATGTGAAAGTGCATTGAAATGTTCTCTTTTTTTTCTTGGTGTGCAGGGGCTTTTTCCCTCAATATCTCAATAAAAAGTGATCAGCTGTTTGCGCTGGATGTCAACAAATTAAGGTAGGTAAAATTCATACTTCTAGAGGTTTTTTTCTTGCCTGTGACAGCAATGTATGGGAAATATACCACAAAATTTGTATGAAAATTGCATACCATTACGCTTATGTACACTCCAGTTTACAAATTATCTATCTATATTAGCTTACAGTAAATACAGAAATATCTTAAACCTGTATTTGGAATTACAAGTACAGAAATATACAGAGTGAGTATACCCCTATATTTCCTTCAAGGTAAATGTTTAAATACGTGACTTCTAGTAGGCTAGAAGATAACAAACAGGGAAGAAAACTTCAATGTAGAACTTATGCTTGCACACTTGGTTACTTACCTAATGGTCCTAGATAAGGGACAGTGATTACTCTTTCTAAGAAACCTGTTTCAGATAAGAATAACATTATTTTGCACTTTGCTTTAAAACACTTAAAACTTTTTGTAATTTAGTGCGCTGCTTTATAAGAAGAGTCACTCAGTGTCATCCCATTCTTTAACCAAAACAGGTGAGCAGATCATTAACTAGACATTACAGGACTGAACTCTGTAATAAATGTTTATATTACTTAATCATATGCCATGAGATATTTATAACTCATGTAATTTCACATATATTTTATGGAGTTGTTACTGTGTTTTAAGCTCACTGGTAACTAAGCACCATGCATCTGCTTCCTCATTTTCCTCTGATGGGATGAGGGAGACAATTAGAAGTACAAAAGTAAGAGAACTCTTATCTTAAGGTAAAGGCATTTTAATAGGTAAAACACAAGCTGCAGGTGCAAGCAAAGCAAAACAAAACCTTCCCTTGGTCAGGCAGGTGAAAGAAAAGCCAGGCTCCAGCTCATGTAGCAGTGACTCAGGAAGAAAAAACACCATCACTCTGACTGTGCCCCTTCTCCTTCTTCAGCTGGCATTTATTACTGAACATGATGCTGTATGGTTCAGACTATCCCTTCAGTCAGCTGGGGTCACCAGACCTGGCTGTGTCCCCTCCCAACTTCTTGTGCACTCCCAGCCTGATGGGGTGATGTGAGAGTAAAAAAGGCCTTGACTCTTTGTATTAAACCAATTTTAATATACAATTTTTATAGTAAATTTTATTTGGCATTAATAAATCTTTCATTGTAATTTCAAAATGAGGAATATTGAACATATTTCAATTATATTAACATGGTGGATTTCTTGTGTTGTTCTTGTGTAAAGAACTGGACTATTTTGTTCTGAGCTACACTTGTTATCATTTTGTCCTGTTTTGGTATGACAACAACAACAAGGTAACCTCAAGTACAGGCACAGCAGGCTGTCTTTACTGTTCTTCCTGCAGAGTGAAATAATTTTTGTTGCTAGACTTTGTTTTTAACTGATAGGTGAGAACAGAGGAAGATTCCTTCAGGAGTGTACTGATGTCAAGAAAAAATTCTATTGCTATGTAACATATTCTATGGGGTTTTTTTTGCTCTGTAGTTCTTTTGTCAATAGAACTGCTAATAAGTGTTTTAATCCTTGTTTAAGACAGGCAGTTGCCTCTTTCAGCTAAGATCCTTCCCACATGCTGTTAACAGTGGAATGTTATTGAAGGGAAAAGTTTGTTAAGCAGATCCATGAAAACCCAAACCTAGTCTCAGTGAACTTTAAACAGCATTAGAAAGGATAGCTCTGACCATACACGGCTTTAGCTTTAGCAGTGCTCTCTTGATTTCTGAATATATCCTGCTTCTGTTATGATTCAGGCTTGCAGCTGGCACTGCAGAGCAAAGAACAGAGTAATTTCATGCTTCCTAATATATACTTTTGATGATTAGATGATGTTTAAACTGAAAGTACATTAAGAAATTTCAGCATGATCCTGGAGATGTAAAAATAAATGAATTGACAGATGAGCTAAGAGATGAACTAGGGCTCATTTTCTTCCTTTTCAAATTCTCTCTCATTTTCAAGATTTATACCAGAGTCCACATTTCCTTGATTAGCAGGGCAAGCATTATTTAGTGATTCTTAAAAAATCTTCACTAAAAATATATATTTTGCATTTTACAGGATGATTAGTGTATTGCATAACATAGTTTTATAAAAGATTTTTAGTCATAGCATTCAATGGAAGGCAGACAATAACCATCTAAATACCTTAAACATCTGTCCCGCTGTCCTTAGAAGATGTTGTAGTCATATGAGAAAAAAAAAAAGTATATAAATATGTATACATAGCAAGCTTCTCCTTGAGAGTAGTGATGCCAGCTAGTTAGGCTTTACTTTGGCATTACCACATATCCTAAAGTTATTTTAGCAACATTTCAATCTGTCAGTAATCTAATCATTCACTTGTACAAAATTTTCTACCTTTTATTTGGAAATCCTAAGTATTGAAACTTCACATTCTGTCTAATATTAGGGACAGGTTTCCTCCCTCTAAGAAAATGAACTGTCCATTTAATTTAACTCACTTAGTGCTTTGCATCTTCATCCTAACTTTTGTCCTTATAATACGAGGCTATGTGTTTTGTCATGTCTGAACATGTAATCCTTAGGTGTATATAAATGTTCATAAACACATGCATAATGGTAGATAAATGTATTTAATTATATATCTGTATATCTTGAACAGTAAAAAGAAGCAAATCTAAATTGAAGCTTTTCCTGCTCATTTCTGGGGGGAAAAAAAAAATCATAAATTCAGCATTTCCTTCTACACATAGTAGACCATCAATAATTTGACCACTGATACAGATATTTTTATGGAAAAAGTATAATTTTTTGTAGTAAGACTTGTGCATGCTACTTTCAAATATAAAAGGGTTTTCTTTTAGTTTGTGTATAACACTAAAGACAACTCTGAAAAGGATTTTCTGATATATTTCAGTATTTTATAGTCTATATTAAATTTAAATAAAACAAGAAGTACTCAATTCTCTTCCTTTTATTTTTTAGTTTTCTCTACATTTGAGATGCATTAGACCACAATTCTTTATGGATAGAAAATTTTGTCAGAAAATTCTTAATGGTACTTTCCTTTAGCCTCTTTTTCTACTCAGCTTCCCTACTGAGGAAGACATTTACAGAAAACACCTTACCTCTGTGTAATTATTTCAGGAAAATACTACCAGTCCTGTAAATATTGATTATGAGACTAGTAGTATTCAGTAGTTTTATTTGCTTAGCTGACTGTTAGGAACTTTACTTAGGAAAACTGTGTTTGATGTCCAGACTGGTGAAGTTAAAATTACTACTTAAAATCATGATGTCAGAGGTTTATAAAAGTTTTGGACAACTACCCCCCATCAATAGGATTACACTCAATATAGTATTTGAAAGGAGAAATCAAATATGTAGCTACAAAGGAAGGAGAAAATGGCTGGGCACGGCATTGTAGAGAACAATGTGGAGGTTATAATGGACTAAAAAGTACTTTTGAAAGGATAAATCTAATTCTGAGACAGACTAACAAAATTCTTGTATGTCAGTCAAAAATAGTAATAGCAAATAGAAATAGTAAAAGAAAAGTGGATTTCTAGTATTCAATATTGGCGAAACTGCAAGTGCAGAAAAGTGTATTTTATAAGAATGTAAAAAAAATCTTACATTTTTAAAGTCACTTCGTCTCCTTTCCTCCCCAATTTCCCTAATCAAGAAAATGTTCAGGAAGGAAGATACCTTATTGTGTTCACTTTCATGCATGAACTCTTAAGGAAGGTAATAGAGGTCTGGAGGAAAGGAAACAAAAAAAAAGTAGTAGAAGTAGGGTTGAAAAGAAAACAGAAAACATGCCTATTAAGAAAAGATCTATGAAGACTCAGTTCAGAAAATGTTGCAGCAAAAGTGGTGAAGTAGTTGTTTTCTTCAGCAACTTGGGTAATAGAAACATTATGGGGCAAGGGGAAAAAACAAGTATTTTCTAAATACAAGTTTTTGAAGTCTCCCCCTTTGGAGGTTTTTAAGAATGGATTAAACAAACAAAATGTGTTTCTTCTCCCTCAAAAAATGGTGAATTATCCTCCCTCAACAAATTAGGTTTCCTCAAAGTACTTTCAAGAGCTGTATATTTATGGCTACATGATTATGATGGGTCATATGATATGTCAGTTTACCTATGGTCTGCATATCAGATTAAAATACATCTCAAGAGTAAAGTGTTTTATGTGTAACTGCCTTGTTGTAATTTGCTAGGATTGAAAAGACACAGTGAAATATCATCTGATTTCAGAAGAGCTTGAGCCCTTTTATTGCCATTCAGGTAACTTTTATTTATGTTTTGTTTACAAGGAAAGAAATAGTGAATTATTCTATGGATTCAGAATTTTTCTATAGAATGACATTGACTTAGGATACATCAGTTGTGGGACTGAATTTCTGAAAAATGCTCATAGAATTGCAAATTCCAGTGAAAATTAATATTCACTCAAGTTATTCAAGATTTTTTTTTTTTTTTCCAATTGAATGTATGTCTCTTAGGGATAAAATTGCCAGGACATGTGAGGAGGAGGGGTAGTGTTTCATGTAGAGGAGGGATTTACACTACCCAGTGATTGCAATTAGGTATAACATGGTTGAGAACCTCTGGGTTTAGTTTATAGTTTAGTAAAGTAGATGCTGTTGTGGAACTCTACTGTAGATCAACCATGCAGTATGATAACATTAGTACACTATATAAGACATTAAGAGAAATCTCTAGATCAATTGCTCCTGGCCTTACAGATGACTTTAACATCTTATATCTTAATTTGGGACTATCATACATCATACAAAAACAGGTCCAGGAAATTCCTGAAGCATGTTGAAAACAATGTTTTGATACTGATACTAAGACAGTGAAGCAGAAAAGGGGTAAAACCTGTTTGGCAGGCAGTCACTAGCGATGTTCTTTAGGGCTCAGTTTTAGGGCCAGTTCTCTTCAATGTTGTAGTCAATAACTTGGACACAGGAGCCGTCACAAAGGAGGATACACACAAAATAAGTTTGCTGACACTACTAAGATAGAAGCAGTTTATTCTGTGAAGGAAAAAGAGGCCTTACAGAGAGATCATGATAGATCAGCACATTGGACAATTACCAATCATATGAAATTTACGTAACAAGTACTGGATTCTGCTCCTGAGAGTGTAATCCTGAATGAATGCATAGACTGGGGGACAAGAGCCTGGAGTGCAGACCTGAAGAAAGGGATCTGGAGAGTTTGTTTGATGATCAGATCAGTGTGAGTTAATAATATGCTCTCGAGTCCAAAAGAGCCAACTATATTCTGGGGGTTGTTAGGGACAGCATAAATTACTGACGGAAAGGATTGTCCAGCTGTACTCAGCACTGGTGCTTCCTCACCTAAGTACTGTGTGAGTTTTGCCTTTCTAAATGCAAGAAGGATGTAAAAATATTAGAATGTGTCCAGAGGATGACATAAAGATGGTGAAAGGTCTAGAGGGCATGACTTAAGCAGAGTGGCTGAACATAGTAAGTTTGTTCAGCTTTGAGGAGGCTGAGGGGTGATCTCATTGCTGTCTACAAGTTCCTCATGGGAGGAAGCAGAGAAGGAGGTGATGACCTTGTCTCTCTAGTGTCTGGTGATAGGACACAAGGGAATGCCTTACAGCTGCATCACTAACAGTTCAGATTAAATATTAGGGAAGGGTTCATTGATCAAGCAGTGGAACAAGCTCCCCAGGAAAGCAGTCATGGCTCCAAGCCTGTCGCTGCTCAAGAAGCATCTGAGGAATGCTCTTAGCTATATGATTTAGCTTTTAGCTTGCCCTGTCTGGAGTCAGGAGTTGAACTCAGTGAACCTTGTGGGTGCCTTTCAACACAGGATATTCTATAATTCCAAATAAGGTATCTCAGAATACTTTTAAAGAAAAAAGAGATGAGCTCTTCTAAGGCATGACTCATTCTAAATTAGATTAGTACATACGACCATCCATTGCTTCTTAAAATGACATGCACCTCCTCATTTACTATGATAGCATTTTAGAATTCCAGACAGCTCCTTTAGGCATGCCTGAGGTTATATTATTTGAACTGTATCCTTAGTCACCTTAGTACTTCAACATTACTAAAAAACCATCCAAAAAGAAAACAACATAAAGAAATGTAATACATCTAAAGTTCTAATCCCCTTTATTAAAATTAAGGAGTTTGTACTTTTTCTTTATGACCAGGATTTTAAAATAATTTGTGCTATAACAATATTTTTTTTAATCATTCATTCATTGCACTCAAAAGTTGTTAGAAGGACTTTTCATAAACCATAATCACTTACATGGAGAAGCTCATTTGGTTAGAAGTTCACAATAAATGAAATAAAGATAATGTTCTGAATTTAGGTTATAAGTAGTGCAATGAATTTCATAAACATTTTCAGGAAATTGTATTAGAAACAGTGTAGGGCTAGAAGTAGGCTAAAATTAACAAAAAAACAACCTCTGTCTTCTATTTTCTTTTCTTTTTTTAATACCCTTTTCTTCGTTTCTATTTATTATAGTTCCTAATGGGAAGTGGGTTACATTGTCACATTCTGCAATTGCCTGCATGATGTGACAATCTTTCTTGTTGATACGAATACAAATACTTACACACAGATGACTGGAACATAACCTGCAAGTTTTTCCCTATTTAAAGAAATCTCCCTAATTGTCTTTCACCAGTGATGTATGTTTTTCTCATTTAAAATGTACATCAGATATTGGTGAGAAAAATCACATTTCATAAAAATAAACAGATCTAATGTGATGTGAAGACTGAATAAAATCTAATGAAGTAGAAAAAATCCAATAATGCTTCATGCATCTCCTAGCTCTGAAAAAATTTTCCTAGTACTTTGAAAGGGAACAGTTTCCATCACTCACACTAAAAAAAAAAAATCACATTATTAAGGATTAATATGAGAAGGAAAAGCAAAAAACAGCCCAGTGTGGTCCCTCTGCCGAATGCAGCAGAGGATCTAGTGACAAAAACACTTGGAAAAGGCTAAAATATAGAATGCTTTTGTTACCTTAATCTTTCTAGTAAGAATGGCCTTCGAGAATCCCAGGCCCCTAAAACGTGAGACAAAGTCTAAAGCAGATTGACACTCAGTAGATGATGACCAAGCTGAGGAACATTTAAAAAAACTGGATACACACAAGTCCATGGGACTTGATGAGATACACCCACGAGCACTGAGTAAGTTTCTCAGTGTCATTGTAAGACCACCCTTAATTGCCTTTAAAAAGTCATGTTAAATGTAAGAGATGCCTAAAGGATAGAAGAAATAAAATTTCTTAAATTTCTTCTAGAAACTTTCTTCATAGAAAAGGTCTGTGTCCAGGTCAAGGGAACAGATGCTCTCTCCTTCCTTTATATTCTGACAGTATTTTTTCAGGTCCGTTTAAGTACAAGACACATTATGAAAGTATGTTTTGCAAGTTTGCCCCTTGATTCCCATAAGAGAGATGATATGCACATATTGAAAGGGATTGCAGTGTCCTTGAGCCGAGTCCCAAATTTTGGTGAAGGATAAACAATAAACATACCTCCCCATCAGTCTGCCTCTAGGCTAGAGGGCCTTCATGCTAAAAGAATTATCCTAATAACCTTCAATTGACTATGAGAATGCCAGAGGGGTTATTAAGAAAGCCTCTTCATATTTATTATCTACAGAATCATTGATTTCTGGAACAGAGTGAGACCAGAAGCAGACCTTGGACATAAAAACCATGGTTAAGGATATAAATAATGTTATACCATTTTTTTACTCATTATCATTGCCTTATTAAACATAGTTGTGAAAGACAGAAAGATGATGAAAAGAAAAACTAAAAGTAAATGCATTTAAAGATAAGTTTCCCTTAAATTTCATTTAAAAAAGGAAAATAAATTAAGAAAATACTAAAATAGAATCAGTTGATCAGACAAAATTAATTTCAAAAGCATTTGGTGGGAGATTATGTCAGAATTACTACTGATGGAAAAATGTGTTTGTTAAAACAATTTCAGTATCAGAAGAATTAGGGATAGGGAAGGGATTTTATATTTTAAAAGGTAACCTGAGCCACAACAGACCAGTGGGTCTGAACTTTTGAGTTGCATGAATCTGTTGAAACTATAATGCATAGTAAAATAGAGATATAGACAAAGATATTTTATTCGAGAAGATTAATAAAGATTCTAGAGGAATAACTTCCTTCTACAAAGACAATTAAAAACTTTTAGAGAAGCTGAGGAGCAGATGGACCAGAATGAACTAAACTTATTAAATAGTTGTAATTTTTTATTATAGTTCTCAAAAAATTCATTCATCAAAGGTGTTTAAAGAATGTAATCACCACCAGCTAATGACTAGTTTTCATCAAGTAACAATGTCAAAAATATCACAGAATAGAAATAACTTGTCAATTTTCCTAGCAAAAGAAAGCTAACATAAAATTTCCAAGACCGTTTGTCTTGGGAGCTGTACTTTTCACTGTAGTGAAATCTGACCAGGGATGCAAAATGGAAGAATCAAGTCTGAGCTGACTGTGAAGTTCTATAGAATATTCTCATTAAAACCTAAGTGGATTGGTCTCACCAGCACTGAAGTAGTTCTGAAGTACAGTCAGCTCTGATCTAAGGTAGTTGTCAACACCCTTTTTGTACTTCCTGGAGAGAAAGTGAACTAGAATTGACTAGAATTGACTTGTTTCATCTTAATGTGGATAGTTATAAAATGGTGTTTATGTACCTGATATAATTTCCCTCAACATAGAATTATACTTCCTGACTGTGAGACGCCTAGAGGTATTTGCATCTGGTTTCCAACTATAACAACAAATCTATCACAGGCCCTTTGTCATATCTTTCAGCACAGTGTGGATGCTTCAGATAACCAGAGTATCTCAGATGGCACTAGATACTTAGGCTGAGGAAGCAAAAACCTTGTGAATCTCCCCATTGACTGGAAAGATAGATACTGACACCAGACATAGATGATCATCTATGTTTGCAGTTAGATAAGCTGAATTCAAACATGATCCACTGGGCAATAAAGTCATAGACTCAGAACACCTGGTGTTGGAATGGACCTCTGGGTATCACCTAGTCCAAACCTCTGCTAAAATTAGGACCACCTTTGAAGTCTGATTCAAAAATATATTCCACTATTGAAAAATACATACGTATGTGTGGAAAAACTGAGCAGAAAACCTATTCTAAGATTCTATTACATATTTATGATATAAGGCTTTAAATTCAACTTCACAAGACATAACACAAAACTGGATAATAATCTGGAATTTTAAGCATACTACTCTATTGTCATCAAAACACAGAGTACAGAGAATTATTAGAAAGAGAATGAAGAACAAAACATAAAACTTGTAATGTCACTGAATTAGAAAGGCAGTAGAAATTCTTCTTGCTTAAAGAGAAAAATAATGCTATTATGTTTTCACTGTTGCAAAGAGATGTCATAAGTACTACGACAGAATATTTTTTAAGCATTACAATATAAATTTTACTGACAGTATTTTATGTTTTTCCAGATGACATCTGGCTGTCGAGTATCAGAATATATGTATTTTTTTATTATATAAATACACTAATTAGTATAAAAACTAAGCAGAGGAAACTACATTAAAAAGCAATGTTCAGTTCTGCATATATTAGTTATAGGAAATTCCAAGAAATCTATATGTTTCTTATTGCTGTGAGTGATCTCAGTGTGATAATGCAATAAATTTAACAAGTACCATTATTTGCTATTGGTAGTTATTGATATCATTTATCCACAAATTAAACCAAGAAAAGACAAACTCCATACTTTTTTTTTTGAAAGCCACATAATAATGGAAAAATAAATCCAGCAACCATTCTTCTAAATTAATGTGAATATTGTTAGAGACAATGCAGAAGTGGAGTACAAGAAGTGATGCAATGACAGTGTATGTTGTTAGATAGATCCAGTACACTTTTAAAACTCATCTCTATCCACTATCCTATCATAGATCAGCTTTTCAGAATTAAAAAAAGAATGTAGCAATATTCATGCTTCTTGATGCACTTGGCAGTATTTTAATCAATTTTCAGGAGTTTTTTATTGGTATAATTTAATAAGAGACACTTGTAAAACACAGCTATTAACTAACATCATCTGAATCAACTTGCAGATAGAGCAACATGAGGTCCAGAAAATATGTCTTTAAATGGAGGGGGAAAAGGCAGTTAACACAGCTGCAGCAGTTGTCGTAGTGCACTAATGGCACTAAGGGACCCTTAAACCTTTACTCAAAACTCTGTCTTGATGGTGGTACCACCATTTCCAACACCAGTTGAAGAAGATATTCCTACCACAGCAGAGACCCTCACTTAGACACAAGTACTTCAATATTATGCCACCATCCTCATCTCTGGCAGTGCCTGCTGTTCTGGAATTGCCCTAGAAGTGTCTGGTGCCTCCCTTCAGGACGCAACCAGTGCCCTCCCTGTGTGAATCTTGCTCTGGTTGTGGTGCGGAGACACCAGCTGAAAGGGCAGCAGGAGGAGGAGAATGAGCTGTGCACCATCAGGAAGGAAGAACAGAAAATTCACGTAGTCTTTAAAGATCAGACCGAGACAACAGCCCCAGACCTTGCTCCAAGTAAAGAGACAACTGGAGGCTATCTTAAGAGGGAACAGTAAACAGAGGTGCCCAAAATGGAGGGGACTAGAAACTTGAGACTTCTAACAAGAAGTAACAAACGCAAATTGCTATGTCTCAATGTAAGAAAAGCTTTCTCTTTATGAGGGGCAACAAACACAAGGAGGGTGCTGAGACAGTTTGTATAATCTCCACCCTTGGAGATATTTAAATCTTAACTGGACAACATTGTCACACAGAATTTGTTTTGAACTAAAGGTTTTGCTAGGTGGCCTCTAGAGTCCCTTTCTGACGTACATGGTTCTGTGATTCTATGACTGAAGAAATTCTTGTTGCATAACTTCAGTACTAAGAGTGTTTACAGTTTGCTTTAGTTCAGACTCATCACTGTAGTGAACTGAAACTCATTGTTTTTCTGTCCCTTTTTTTCCATCCTTTTTGTTTTCTTTTGAAATGGGACAAAGTCTTTATACCATTTTCATTTATTTCTCATGACTATCTTTAAACTATTTTCCAAGAAACTCTCTGATAAAATTGCAGGGCTGAAGCTTTCCCTTGTTAATATAGCTTATGTTATTATAGCAGAGAATAGCAGAGAATCTGAGTATTTCGTTTATGTGAAACTGAATAAAAGACATTCTTATATAACAGGGAAGTTAAAATTCCTTCTTTCTAAATATATTATGAAAAACCTTAAAGCCTTTAATCTTTGCCTTGTTCTCCAGTATTCTGTTATTTATTGGGAAGTAATACTTACATCTTTGTACAAATTTTATTTAAAGTTGTGTTTCTTCTTTAAAACTACTTATTATGAAAGGAAATTGTTTTTTTTTTTTACTCATATATATGTCTGAATTTTAACAGTGGTTATTTTCTTAAAGTTTTCTCAATATAGCTGATACATTCTATATCAAGAATTTTGCCTTTGGTGTCTACTTAATGGATATCATATAAAAGGATTTATAAAATGTTAATTCAAATGCTTTGCTGTTATATTCTAAGATGTAACATGATCTGTTTTGTATAATGTTATAAAAGGAGAGGACTCAGTATCACTATTATTTACTAATAAGTGGAAAGGTTTTTTCTTTTTTTTTTGCTTATAATTTGTAGTAATCAGAGTTTAAAACTTTGTTTCAACGTAGAGTTAGAGTATGTGGTCATTTATTCACTGCCTTATTACACCAGATGTATTGATGCTCTTCACTGCAAAGATTTTGATTTAGAGGCATGCAGTTTTTGATAATCATTCAGTAAGCTATTGCTGTTCTGCTAATGGTTGACTACAACTTAAAATTCTCTTGTGCATGAATAAAAGAGCTTTGATGGCCACAGGCAACCTGAAGGCAGCACTGTAACAACTGGAGAACTATAAAACAGTATTTAAGGAAAAAAGAGAAAAGACTCCTAAAAGAATTTATGATTCTAATAAAAAATACTCTTCAGACTCTCACAGAATGCTCATAAATATTAAATCAATTCAAGGAAGGTGAGATCATTTTTGAAGACCCTATCCTGTTCACCATCAGTGGAACCCTTCCATTAAGTTAAATATTCAATGAAATAAGAAGATGGGTTTCTTTTGTGTAAGTGCTGCCAACTCCACCCAGAATTATTCTGACATTTCCTTGTGCTCAGTTAAGGTTTAATTAACTCAATTATGAAAAGCTTTTAACAAATTACAGAAAAAAGGGAAAAAACTTTCTCCGACATTTCATGTCAAATTAAGAATTTACATGACTAATTAAACATCTGTGTAATTAAAATGCACATCTTTTGCAATGTTTATAGAATGGTTTTCATTGGGAGGGACCTTAATGATCCATCTAAATCCAATCCCCTGCCATCAGCAGGAGCAACTTCCTCTAGATCATGTTGATCAAAGCCCTAATCAACAATTACAGGAGTGATCATCCACAGCTTCTCTGGGCAACCTGTCCCTGTGCCTTACCATTCTCATAGTAAATAATTTCTTCCTCATATCTAATCTATACTGTCTTTCAGTTTAAAGCCATTGCTCTTTGTCCTGTTACTTCAAGTCCTTTAAAAATCTTCACCTTTTTTACAGGCTTCTGTTAGATACTGAAAGATGAGAGTAAAGTCTTCTGGAACCTTTTCTTCTCCAGGCTGCAAACCCCTAACTTTCTCAGCCTTTTCTCATATGGAAGCTTCTCCAGACCACTGACCATCTTGGTGGCCCTCCTCTGGGCTCTCTCCAGCCTTTCTAACTCCCTTCATATGTTGAGGACCTCAGAGCTGGATGCAACACTGCGGGTGGGGTCTCACAAGATGCAGTTTAAATCTGATTTAAATTGTTAAATTATAAAATTGTTTAAGTCTATTCTGGCCCCTGTTTGCAAAATCAAAACCTGGGTATTTGTCCTTTTAATAACATACTGGCCAAGAGGTGACACTACCCTGTTAATTTCTTTTGCAACATGGAGTTAATTTATACATGTGAACAGGAGGACAGAACACTTGTCTGGAAATTCAAATAAAATCCCAAACACACTAAAAATTGTAGCAATAGTTTTCTCAGGTCACAGTCATTTCCAGATATTTTTATGCAGTAGCTAAGTTTTCACCTCTCATTTAATACATTGTGGGTTTGTTTTGTGAGTTGGGGTTTGGTTGTGGATTTTTTTGGCTGGTGTTTGCTTATTTTGAAGAAAATACTTATAATTGTCAAATCTTCCTTTTACTGCATGAACTTTCTCAATTCCTGACTTCAAATTCTTCAGTCCTTGAATCTGCAAGGACTGATATAAATGAGAGACCTTAGTTTTAGAACAGTTAGAACAACAATACTGATGAGTTACACACCCCACTTCATTAGTATAAGTCACAATGCACAATTGGGAAATAAATTGTCATTGATTGAAGAATGAATTAAAACACATGACATCTAATGTATATGGACACCTACACTGAGCAAAAAAAAATAATGAAGGCATAGTTAAATGCAGAATTCTTCCTGTCACAAGTGTTTGATGCTTTATCTAAGGAGCAACTTTTTTACCTTTAAAGATAAAGGCATCTAGGACAAGAGAACTTTGCCATAACTCTGTTAGAACAATCCTTAACTTGATAGCTATAAACCTTCTGTACTATGTAGTTCAGTCCTCTTGGAATAATGAGACTAGATACTAATATAACATTCTATGTTGTTATTCTAGACTATTATTACCTGTAGTTGAAGGTAACAATTTTATATTAAACTGTAATTTCTATTGACATAGTGGCTATGGTTTTCCAAAAGCTAACCTATCTGCTATGTCTGAAGGGCCAAGACAGACTTTGTGGAACTACTTTTTCTCACTCCTACTAACTCTAGCATCTTTGTTCTATGATAGCAGTTTTTGGAAAGTTTTAGCTTTAGTCTTTCTCTTGGTAGTCCTCAAAGGCTTCTGAAGTGCTCACATGTCTTTTTGAAGCACATTTAATATTTGAAATTCCATAATCGTAGATACATAAAAAACTACTTTAGGACACAAAGGTAGATGGAATTAGAACACACCAAAATTGTATCCACTCAGAACCCATATTCCTGTGTCACACCCAGAGCTGACAGTATTTTCACCTTAAGAGTTTGTCAGTCAAAGGTTTCTCTAGGTTCCTTCTAGAATTTAAAGAATAATTTATTTTATATCTTAATCTAGTAGGAATCTTCAGCACTGCAAATTTCTTAAAGAGCTTTTCCAAGATCAACTGCATCAAGAAGGAATCTTCCAATTACAGATATTGAAAAAAAACCCAAACAATCAACCAACCAACCAACCAAAAAAACCCCCTAAAACTTCAACCTACAGAGTTCAAGTCATTCTCATTGGAAAATAGAACAGCAAAACTGGTGAAACTATCTGATATCACAGCATGTTAGCTAGGAGACTTTCCTAGCTGTCAGTATACATGAATTTGAGCTTTTTGGTACTTTGAAAGAAATTCAATAATAAATTAATTTCTTTCCAAAATCCCAAAATCTGTGAAGGTGAACATTTCTGGTATCTCCCTGGCAACATGAATCCAAATGTTAGTGGTATGGAGTGTTTTCCTTCCTTTTTGTTGCCAATATTTCTGCAGCAGCAGTAGAAATTATTCCAAATCTGAAGAAATGTAATTTCAGCTTTCTTTATTTGAATGTGAAAACATCGCACTCTTGCTGAAAATATAGATAAAGACTATGAAAGGTTAGAATTAAGTATAGATGTGTGCTTCTATTCTTGTTGGTTTTACTGTATTTCAACTTTTCATTCCTTGTCTCTCAGCTTTATCCAAGATGAATTGCTAAGAAATAGGTACAAAGTGTTCTTTGCTCTGTTCAAAAATATCAATAACTTTACAAGTGACTTTTTAATGACCTCTGGCACATTCTCTATAGTGAGGCTTGATCTACACAGTTTCTGAATATAGACATGTCAAAGTAGTTTAAAGTGTACCATCATTTATTCCCCACAGACAGGAAAGCTTAGACAATCTTAACAAATGCAAATTTTCTTTTCCTGAAAGTGTACATGACTTAATACTTTTCAGGTTTTCCCAGAATTTCTCAATAGCTTTTTGAGGCATTATTTTGAAAACAAAGAAATTTCCCCCAATAATCCAGATCTTGTACTGAGGACATTACTTCCTTCAAGATCACATTTGATTTGTTTATAAAACTTACTGACCCTCTCTGCCTAAGTGAATAGGGATCACTTTCTAGACTCAGACTAAACAATTTCAAACTCAGTGCCATTTTGACTACAGTTCAAAAACAAACCAAAAACAAAATAAAACCCCCCAACTCTATGGTGCATTTCATCATCCCACACCTCTGGTCTGTTGCTAAGGGTAGGAGGAGTAACAAAGTCTTCAGTTCCGGGTCTCAAAGGCGTTCAAAGGCAGCTGTATTAAGGAGATATTAAGCTCTATGGGCTGCTTAAATTTATTCAGGAGGCCATATTAGATTGAAATAAATGTAAACAAACAAACAAACAAACATGTTTTAAAAGCATTTTGCAATCCCAAAGAGCAGGTTTCCTATACTCTGGCTCATGAGTCATATGCATTGATCATTCAAGGTATGCCAAGGAATCTGTCTTGTGTCAAGTCACACAACAAAGGTGAGTTAATGGCAAAAGGATTCAGTCATCAAGTTTGTGTCTCTGACTTATCACCTGCTTCCTTTGATGGAGCATTATCACAATGTGCTTATTATGACTCGGTAGTTTCTCTATGAAGAGGAGAAAACTGGTTGAAAATGGGATGTATCTGTGTGACTGATCAATAAGCTTCTACAGTGGAAGAAGACATGGAGGATATGGGCCAAGGTGATGTGCTCAAGAAGTTCCGTTTAGGATACAAGGAGTGAGCACAGGTGTTGTAAAGAAAGATGAACTCACCTGAATACCAAAGGGACCAGCAGGTGGCCATTGTGTTACTTACAGGGTCGTATTAGTCGAGAGAATCAGCTGATTGTCTGAATGGTTTTCCCTGAGTTAATAAAAAAATGTAAATCTCTTCCTGATTTAGTCAGAAAAGCCTGGGAGAAGTGGCTGTCTCAAAAACCAAGCAACTGTCAAAATGAACCTTGGAGAGAGAAGTAGCCTTGAGCTGACTTCAACCTATATAATGTCTCCCAGCAATTAGGAATGCCACAGCATTGTGGCAGTGAACAAACCAGTAATAGGAATTGTGTTTTCACTGTGATCCAACTGCACACTGCAATTGCTGTATTGTGCTTGTCTTGTGATATCAATACATCGTGTTTTATTAAATCAAAATATTTTGTAATGTCAATTATCTTTAAATAAGTAATTTTTATATTGAAACATTAAACCTCCCCCATGTGGAAAACCTAAATGAATTTGGTCAGAGTGTGCTGAGCTGAGAGTGCAATATCAATGCCAGGCCAGTGATATACAAGGAGAGACTAAATACTTCTCAGTCTCTCGGTTGTCTTGCGATTTCTTCTAAGATCAATATTTTCAAGGCTGTAAGAGATTTCTATATATCAGATTACATCAACAGTCCGTTGGAGAACTGGGACTACAATATCCAATTTACTCCACATCTTTCACCAGTGTAAGACCTGATTTAGGCAAGAAATGAGGTGTCAAAAATAAAGAAAAGCCTTTACTTCTAATGACTGAGATTTGATAATAGTGATTTATCATAGGACTCATTTCTGATCCCAGTACATCTGGCCAAATGCTAACATTCTAGAATAAACAGACTCCATGCTTATATGCAAATTAAAAAGTGTACTGGAAGCATGGAGTTCAAAAAAACAGAACAATGAGGATGAGTTTATTTTTTCAGTGACACTAAATGACAAATATTCCAGAGATCTAAAGGGCTCATGTTGAAAGGATAAAGGTGGAAAAAAACCACAAAACCCACAGAATCCAGAGTTCTAAGAAAATTTTTGAGAGCAATAAGTGATCTAATAAGATTTTGTAAACATAACTCTTTATATTGATGATGTTTTCATTAGAGCAGAAAGGGCAAAATGAGCCAAGATAGACAAATGCAAATCAAAAATAAAGGACAGCTAGAACAGGTCATTAATAGCTGGTGCTCAGAAAGACTACATCCAGTGATGCTGCTACACAAAACTGCTGGGAAAAGGATTAAACAGCTGATCAGCTATGTCAAAACCACACCTCCTAGAAAAAGTAAAATGTATGAAAGGCTCCAGACCTACTGAAATTCACCCCTGCATATTTGAGATCAAGTAGTACAGTCCTGAGAGTCTCCACTGTGTGACTTCTGGCCTGAAGAGAGAGATGAATTACATTTAATTATGTATGTTTGTATGAAGTAACTGAATGAAATTCTATAATTTATTAAACACAGGAGGTAAGATTAAATTATGGATTTTTTGTCATCATGTCTTTATGCTTTTGGAAACCTACAGTGGAAATTCATGGTAGAAATATATTATTTCATTCAGTAAAAGTAAAGTCTAGGTATATTTTTGTGCTTTTAGTCATCTTCGTTAAGCAGCTAATAATGACAAAAAATTCCCACAGGGTCTTCTGCTTCTCTTCAGGTCAGATCCTCCAGTCTAAACCCTCTGCCATGGGCAGGGTCATCTTTATCAGGTTGCTCCAAGCCCCATCCAAACTGACTCTGAACACATCCAAAGATGTTTTCTTCTCTGGGCAACCTGTTTCAGTGCCTTTAAAAAAAAAAACATTGAAAATTTCTTCCTGATGCCCAACATAAACTCATATGTTTTCTGTTTAAAACTGCTACCCCTTGTCTTGTCATTCCAAGCCTTGGTAAAAAAGTTCTTTCCATCTTTCTTATAAGCCTCCTTTAACTATCAAAAGGCCACTATAAGTTCCATCTGAACCCTTCTCTTCTCCAGGCTAAAACCCCACAATTTTCTTAGCCTTTTCTCATAGAAGAAATATTCCAGTCACCCGATGATTTTTTTGACCATCTTCTGGACCTGATCTAACAGGTCCAGGTCTTTCTTTTACTGGGAACCCCAGAGGTGGACACAGTACTCCAGGTGAGGACTCTGTAGCAGAATGCTCTGCCTAAACAGGGATCAGGGTACTCTGCCTAAACAGGGATATAGTCTGCCCTATGGGCACTGCCATTCAGCGCCACCTCGGTTCTGAATTTTGATACTTTTTCCAGCACCACGCTTTGGAGCTGCAGGTCAAAAGGATGGGTGGGGGAAGGATAGCGTTAAAGGATGGAGTATCCATGGCTGATGCCACCATCTTTTCCACTGGACAGAGTGAGGCAAACAGGTCCTCTTCTCAAGGGTGCATCACATTCTTGAAATCACGCTCCCCAGGAATGAGATCAGTGGTGTAGGATAACACCTTAGTTGTGCCTGTACTGTGCTACACTACACCCTCTTGCTGCAACCAGGACACAAGGGTCTGCTGTTTTAAGAACTGAAGAATGCTGAGACTAGCTTGACTGACCTATCAGACTTGACATGGGGATGTGCAAGACAGATGTTCCCTGAGGCTGGGAGCAGCAAGGATGTGCAGGCATTTATACAGAAATGAGTCAAAAGTGTTGAGCAGAGGAAGCCGAAGAGTTGGTAACACATTTTTTAGCACAAAATCTATTTGGTTGAGGAAATCTGATCTAAACACGTGATCTAAAAATATATATATGACTGGCAAACAATCACTTTATCCAATAAAAGGCCAGTCCTGCTTTGGCACAGTGAGGAGTTCCAGAGTATCTCCCTAAGATGTGTGAAGATCCTTCCCTTGAATGGAAACACCCTTCAAGGTTACTCCTTGAGGCTGAGCAACAGATTTGCCCACAGTGATCAGTATGGGTGAGTAACACCAATCTCAACTTAATAATTGTTTTGCTAGCTTTAGTATAATTGCTTCAATATAATTGCTTTAGTATAATTGCTTCAATATTGCTTCCAAAATAGTACACTCTGCTAGCAGCTATAACTATCCATGCTTTGTAGCAAATAATTCTGATCAAGCTATTTTTGTCTAATTATTATCATCATTATAATCATTAAATAATTTAAATAAATCCTTTGATTTATTTATATAATTTTATTTGCTTTGTCATCTTTGATCTTTCAGAAAAAAAGTTCTATGAAGTTTCAATTTCAGCTATTTAATTCTTTAGCTGTAAGCCATTGGCTAAGTCTGGGGTTAGGACTAGATACAGCCACACTTAGATTCCTCTCTGAGAAGGAGTTAAAAAGCAAGGGGGTTCTGTGCCTTATCAATCAATGGGAGGGCTTCTTTAATAAACTTTGTTTGAAGTTCCCATTCTACCACTGACCATCTCATAGGATTA
>VZTB01017506.1:67151-105757 GCA_013397245.1 Thryothorus ludovicianus
TTCCCATACAGGCATTCCATATAATCTCCAGCATTTCCATCTGTTCTTAAACTGGCGTCATTCACATTTGAAATAATGTCCAGTACAGAGATCTTGTTGAAAAGTCCTAAACTCTGTTTATTACAAAAGCAGACTGCTAATCTCAGGCACAGATGTTATACAGCAGCATATCAGTATCCATCATTAAACCACATGCAAGTCAAACAGAAAATGTATGGCTTCAGATCCTTTTATTTTCTCCTGCTTTTTGGAGTTGTTTATTAGTTTGTATATTAGATTTAAAAAAAAAAAATTCTGAAATGCTTAAGGCTTCTAAAACATTGAAAAATGAACCTATAAAGATGCTTCTGGATTAATTCAGTCCATTCAGAAACCAAGGCATTGCTAAATTAAATGGCACTGAAAGGAATGTATGAGCTGTTTAGTATTCTCCATCTAAGAATATAAGCAGTGGCTTTATAGAAATTAAAGGGAATCATTTATGAACTATAGGGAAGAATTTATGGGGCTTTAGTTTCTCTTTTTAAATTATTTTTCAAAACAGAAAGACAAATTATCCGAATTAAACTTTAATATAAAATAAACTTACTAGAATGGAAGAAATAGGAGAAAGAACTTCTGAGGCTCCAGATGCTATTTGAATCCTAAAGATTATAGAAATTGAAAAATTAAACTAAAATCTTAAACATGCATTCTAATAATAATAATTGCCTAACCTTGCACTGATCTATCCCATGAACTCATTCATTTGCCTCAGTAATTAAAACAAACTATGTCTTTTATGCAGTTTTCTTGAAAGTTGCATCAAAGGAGTAGTTTAGTTTGAAGTCTAAACACCTCCTGCTGTTACATAAAATTATTCTGGAGCATTGAAGTTAAAAAAAACTTCCAATTATTCAAGTACAATATATGTAGAGACATTTTGCATCACTTTATTTATTCTGGCTGTTGGCCAAATTAACTTGTAATGTTAAAAAATCCACAGCTGCCAATGTAAAATAATTCGAAGTGGCAACATATCACTCTAAATTGCAATCACAGCACACAGTGTTACAATTTGTAAACTCAAACTTATTCTAGCATTTGTTTTTATAAAAGCAACTTTTTTTAATGAAGAGAAATTTAATTATAGAAAATCAAGGTACATTTCAAGCATTTAGTTTAGAAGAGATGAAATAAAAATTATTTCCAGTTTATATTTGTCTGCATGCCTTCCAAACTCTCTTGGAACTTCTGATTTATTCTGTAAGAGAAAGAGACGAGGGAAAGAGATGCAGCTAATCCTGGGTTATGATGGCTCTAGGAGACTGAGTAGCTGCATATTAATACAATACAAGAAAACAGGAAAGAGAGTAAAAAAACCTCCATAAATACAAATGGTATTTTTACTGAAATAATAATTTGCAAAGAGCATTAAATTATAGCATTGTGCATTTTTTTATTGTAACTGTAAGTAGAACTATAATAATTTTTTTAGAATTTATTACTCTTAAAGATATAGTTTGCAATTTTTTGGTATCCTGATGACCAGGTAGAAAAGACGTAACTTTGCATTTGTATATGTTGAATCTTATATTTCTGCTAATTATATTATTTCCAGATAATTGAATGATATGTAAATCACAAGAAAGTTGGTGGTGGTCAGGCATTGCAAATGGGCGGCCCAGGGAAACGATTGAACAACCACCCCTGGAAGTGTTCTGAAGGCACTTGGGAATATAGTGTAGTGATGCACATGATAGTGCTGGGTCGATGGTTGGACTTAATGGTCTTTTCCAACCTTAATGATTTTGAGATTCTTTCACCTTAAAATATTTTAGGGGAATTGTCAAACTGTTGAAAAAATATTTTGAAATACTTTTCACTGCAAATACAAACCCAGAAAATCTTGGTTCGTGTGATCTCGATGGAATTTGTATATGGTACATGATCCTGAATAAAATTGCCAGCTCCCACCATGTGGCAACAGTCACCTGAGTATGAGATGTTGTGGGGATAGAAAGGTGTCCAGCTGCCTGGGCTTGCTGAGCTGCACCTTACTTCAGCTAGGACCTGAACTAAGAGATTCTTAAAGTTGTTCTGTTTATCAGGCAGCTTTCTCCTCCTGTTGTCATAAAGTCTTCTCTGTGGAGAAGACCTCAAGACTTACTTTTTCAGAGAAATAGAAATTAAGAATGTTTCTTTAGTCCGGGAGGACTCTGAAGAGGATGTAGTTGCTCAAATTGCTGATTCATGTGTTTGCACGGGCTATGCTCCCTGTCCCCAGCAGTGCTTTTACATAACAAACAAAAAAAATTAAAGAAACAGCCCTAGCAACAATGGTCAGAATCCTATTTCATCATTCTTTTGTAAGAATTCCACATAGTAGGCTATAGAGTCATGTTCCCATTGTCTCCTTGTAATTGCCATTGAATTCTTTTTTTGTAAAAGAATGGAATTCGCTGGCAATGGAGAGTGGAGAGCAGCTGACGACTGGAATAGCTGATTATTTCTTAGTGAGTCAAGTGTTTGAGTGCCCCCCAGCTGAAGGTGACAAGTAGGTGGTTGAGAATCTTACATTTTGGACTGTTGTGTGTTTCCTGGACCTTACAAAAAATTTGTGTCTGTCTTTACACCATCAGTAATGTCATATCCAGGAAATTAACTTTGAAGCGTCTCTGAAGCTTTTATGCCATACATTCCTTAAACCTTTGTCCATCAAGAGCCAGAATTGGTGAATGTACATTTTCATCCTTTGCTGTAGCAGCAAAACTCCAGCATCAATCAAAAATAAAATTCTCCAAATTATTCTACATATATCTTAATGTCAGATTTAATTGAAGCAAACAAATGCATGCCAAAATATATCTATGCAGTAAGGCAGAGTAAGGAAGTGCTAGATAGTCTTTCCAATGATCTGTAATTTTAAATATGCTTTTTATTTTTCCCATTAAGTATGTGATTCACTAAACATAAATATTTTGAAAATGCATATCATTTATTTGATTGACAGTAATGGCTTCTTTGGAATCAACCTAGTCAAGTGAATCAATATATATATAATTTGGAATTTATTTTAGTAACCGGTGAAATTATATAGCTATATACATATATATATATATATATACATACCAGTTGCACCAGAGGGGACTGTTAAAACAGTAGCAATCATCCTACTAAGCAAGCATGCTCTTTTCCATAGCATGTTTGTAAGGTACTGTGCCCAAAATACTTTTGACATCTTATTCCTCTTTTTTTTAAATTTTTTTCTGTTTGAATTAATAACTCAGTTATCAAAAACTAAGAGGACAAGAAAGGTGTGTGTCAAAGAAACCAAGAATCCAAATTGTTAGAAAAGTGCAGTGTTTGGAACATATGTTAATTAATCTGTCTTTGATCTGTTCCCAGAACAGTCAGCATAAGTAGAGTCAGATCTAGATTAAATAAGTATCAAACAGGACACAAAAAATATACTCACACCATCTCAGTCTAATCTCCTATGTAGAAGGGCTGTGACCTGACTGGATTTGAAAGAAGAGAAGGTCACAGGGATGTGTTCAACAACAATACATTACATTTGTAAATAACATGACAAAAAGAAGGAATTGAATATAATTCACCTTGATGTAAAAACTGACAAAAAACTGCTCATTTATTTGTCTGACAATTAACATGGTTAATTGTATCTAATTTTATTTTTCTTATTAAAAAACCCCAACTATTGGATCTAGGAGAAAGCTCATTTTGATATGTTTTATTTGAAATGGCAAGCCATGGATTTTCAGAGCTTGTAACAATTAATTGGCAAGAATTCTAACACAAGTACCATGAGATCAATCTATCCATTTGTAGGTCAGCAAACCTCAGCAATACAGGAAGACTCAGAGAAAATAGGAAAGCATCATGTGCTCATGGACCTCCAAAAAGAATGTAAGAATGGGATCACAGTTTTTGTAAAGGAAGCTGAATTTCTCTCAAGAGAATCAGAAGGTGGACTTAGTTGTAAATACACATATGCATTGGTTAAAAGGAGTCTACCAATTTTGTAAATGATCTTTCAAAATTAATCAGTTGAATGCCTTATATTAGTAATCCAGACAGATCAACATGGAGGAAGTTTGGGAGTGGCTCAGCCCAGCCTAGAGTATAAAAAACAAGCCAGCAGCAGAGAGACCTTCGAAGAAAGCAGAGTTTGAGCTAGTTTTAACCCACGCAGTCCTTTCCAGTGCCTGGGGATGCTCAGTTGTGACAGTGAGCCTGGCAACAGGAATCGTGTTTGTACTGTGATCCAAGTGCACATTGCAATTGCTGTGTAGTGCTTGTGTTTGCAGTTCAGTGTATTGCTGTATCCCCTTTACAAATTGAAACACCATGTAATGTCAATTATCTTCAAAGAAATAAATGTAATACTAAAACCTCCTCTTGTGAAAAAATTAAAAGAACCAGAAAGAATTGAACTATAACAACCAGAGGTTATATTTGTGAAATAAACCAAGTATGATGAAATTATTACATTTTTAAAAGTTATTATTGTATTGAAGTCAGCATTGATTATGTTGCAGGAAATCTGGCAAATATAGCTAAAAGTAGTGATAATAGAAAGTTTAGGAAAATAAGCTACAATGAAACTGTAATTTCTTTTTTTTCATTTCAGTGATTGCCAGTTCTGATATCTGTATGACATTTTCTTTAAATTCCCTTTTAATTTTGTAATTTCCAAAAGTTGAAAAGAATTTATATATTCAAAATAAGTGAAATCCTTTTTTTTAGAATAATTCATTCTGCTCTTAAAGCATTCATCTCTTCAGTTCACTGAAAGTTATGTTTTTATTTTAGCTAACACTTTTGTTTTTGTTTTTGTAACCAAAACTTAATTTTCAAATCAGTTATACCCTTATCTTTGATTATTACATAATATACTTTTTTTTGGCTTTATGTCTATTTAAATGGAATTTAATGAAATGATGGGGCTGTTTTGTGTCATCTGATGTGGCATAAGACATGATTATCTTTTATTTGTTTTATGGACAGGAAAGGTGGAAAGGAGAGGCTGCAGAGAGCTCCTTGAACCCTTCTTTACATTTCCATTTTTGTGTAGTAATCAAAGCTGTTATAAAATACTGTAAAAACATATTAGGACTAATATTTGAAGAACTTTGGAATAGTCATATGATTTTCAAGTCAAATTATTCATGTAATTATACAAAATAATATATGTTCAATTTAAATGTTATATATATTTGAATAATTTTGAAAACCATTTTTGTTTTGTATCTATCCATAAATTTATTTTTTAATGAATATGAATGAACATTTAAAACAAAAAGAGATGTGGAATTTTCCAAAGGTTGATTCATAGTAAAAGCATAACTGAAGTATTCAGGTTGCACTGTCAAACTAGTCATACTTACTGGTAATCCACACCCATATCCATTAAGCAACACATTTAGCACTGTATATTTTTGTTGTGGGTCTAGAAAGTTATGATTTAGTGTTCAGAGGATACATAAACTGTTAATCCATGTCTTTCACTGAGGGTAAGTTCTAAATCAGAAAGTGCTGCATGTAGATGAAATATTTTTCAAAAATCCCTAAAAGGTAGTGGATGGCAAGTCTCTTTTGAGAAGTCAAACTGTCTACAAAATCACTCCAAACATTTTATTCACTATCATCCTCTTATTTGTGAGAGAAGAAACACAGTAGGGTATAGAAAGTGCATATACACTTTAAATCTTTTCTCCCTCCTGTCCAGAAAGCTTAGCAATTTAGTATGTGCACAAGCACACAAAGTAATAATTTTCTATTCATTTTGATCCTCTTTAAGATTCCATTTATTTTAAAAATAGTAATATTGCTAGATTTTTATACCTTTTTTTTTTTTTGTAATTTTTCCCTTATTTATTTATATATTATTATCTTATTCCTCTTGGACATCTGTTAATTTCTTTTGGCTGTGCAATGTGATTACCTTTACCCAATTTCTTAATGATTACATTGTGAATAATTAATACTTTTTTATTCAATTTCATTGCCAGGAAAACATTTATCTAAATTACATAGAAAACCTTTTCATGTAATCAGCCTAACACATAACTGTTTCCTCTTTTGAAATAAATCTTAACTTACAATTGTAAAAGTTGCTTTTGCAAGATTCTACTGTTCCAGCATTCCTTTTATTAAGTCCTATTAAGTCCTACTCAGAACTGTCCAGATAAGAACATACAATCTCTGTTCTAAGAAGTTTTCATGCATCAGATACAAGCAAGTTACTAAAATGTCACAATTTGCAGGCTCAAGCCTTTTTTGTGTGGAACTGTATTTAAGAGTGACTGCCCTCCTCAACCTATATTTTCACTGCATTTCTTTTACAACCTTTTGAATGAATTTTATAGTGATGACCATATTTATTCTACAGCTGAAGATCAAGTCGTGAAGAATTTCTTTCTTAAAACTGAGATTTTAAGTAGTTACTAATGTTTTTATATCTTTCCTTCACCTCTAGTATTTATAAGTTTACCTTTAGGAAAGAGGAACAGCGCTCAACAGTCACGGACAGTTATTTTCGGAGAAGTAAATCCACATAAAAGATTGAGGTTGATATCAAGAGGGCAGGCAGCAGTGATAAATCCATATTTCTGAGAATCATTAGTCTGATTCAACTGCTTGGAGAGTTTTGATAGGAGTTCCTCAGTGGTCAGAATGGTAGAAAAAAAATTCTGCTAATATTCATTTGTTGGAATAGGGAGTACAGTTTAATCAGCTAAAATGCAAGATCTTACTTTGTTTCTGGTCTGTGAAAGCCCTGGAAATTTACAAAATTGCAGTGGAAAATTGGCAGGTTACTACTGCAATGAGATGAATTGTCCATTAGGTAGACAGAAAAAAATCACATCCTGATGCATTTTGTAATTGCAAAGTGGCATTGAAGAAATAATATAAATTAGTAAACCTCTAGTCACGGAAGCTATTTCTACAGTAGACTTTTTACTTTCTGTTCAGAATCAATCTCAGCATTACTGAGATATTGTCTAAAATAGGACAATCATTAATGGAGATTTTATAAGTATGATCTCTGCCTTTTTTCTACAAAGCTACCCCAAAATAACCTGTATTCCTGTCCTGGAGTAGTCTTTACAATCTGTTGCATAATTTTTATTAATGAGATACCTGCAGACTGTTTCCAGTGTCCCAATTACAGCAAAAGTATTTTCTTCTTGGGTTAATCCAGTTTCTAATTAAGAAAAAAATAAAAAGATTTTGAAATACATTGGCCAAATAACTATGTCTGAAATCCAAATTAAGATACATTATTATTTCAGGGAGCAATGGTAAATGACTGAGAAAAATTAAATATAATGGAACAAACTAAGAAAAGAGAAAGTACTTTTGAGGTCTGGAATTAAGAATGTTAGGTATTCAATGAGTGGCATTTTTAAGTAGCAATGGTGATGGTACAAAAAATTAATTGGGATAAGGACTGGAGCAAATGCACTGCCTGCAATTTATCTGGTACTGAGCTGTGACAAGAGAATAACTGAACAAGGCTCTGCCCCTAGTTAACAGGGAAAGAGAATGATATAGATTATAGGGAAGAGAAATAAAAGAGATAAGGATCCAGAACCATGGAGTGTTAGAGCTGTGATTACTCATGAACAACCCAGATTATAACATTAAACTACTTTCTCTTTTCTAAAATGAATTAGTATTACAGAATTACAGACCAGGAAAAAAATTATGGTAGTAATGATCTTCTTTCTTACACAGATGCAAAAGGAAATAATAAGTAAAATAAAGCTTCACTATTAGTATAATAGGGACTAGAATCTATTCCTGGAATCTTCAAGTGTTTCTCTAAAACGTTTGAAGTAGAGACATACATGGATTGATGCAAAACCTTTATTTGGTAAGTAATAAAGTTGGATGATACCCAAGTGGAGAGTAAATTCATCTGGAAAAAAAAATGGCAACAAACTATTTTCTCTCCTTAACTGACACAATTCCAACTGCTCATGCTTCCAGTTTTCCCTGAGAAAATATTACTCCTGGAACCAACTTGCCTTTGATTCCTCCTATGGGGCAAAATAAAGTGTTAATTCTCCAAAGATGTGGTGGAATACTGAATGATAAATTCCCACAAAAGACTCTAGGCCACTAAGAAAAGTTTCAGATAAATTGTTTATTTCAGTTGTGCTTCCAAGCCTTTAAGAGGTTGGCCATTTCTAATTTACCATGAGAGTTATGGGAAAATAATCCTTCCTGCTGGCAAAATTCATAAAAGTCATGTTTTGCCAGAGAAAATAAGGTTTTTTTTGGGGAAGCAGAGTGTGGCAGGGGGAAATTGGAAAAAATTAACACAAAATGACAAAAAAGATACAGTTTTTTGAGATGAAGGCACACATTTGCTATTCTACATGGCACACATCTTTTATATTTTTATTTTATTAAAACTTTGGAGTGTGTACATGATGCTGTGATACTTGGAGTTGTGTATTTTATTAAAAAATATAAACATATAAAGATTTTAACTTCGCATCACTAATAAGTGATGATTTTTTTCCTTCTGCTCAGAAATAAGACTATGGTGTAATGTATCTCATCACAGTTTGGTGCAGTTAACCTTCATTATCTTGAGTTTTGAGGTCAGCTTTCATATTTTTCTCATGCTGTATTGATGCCTTAAGTTTTAGCTTTTATATTTTTCAAATTCTATGCCGGTTTAGTGTGTAGTTCTGGGCTTCATAGTGAGTGTTGGTAAGCTCTCTTCACAGAGTAGGTTGACAAAACAATTCCCTTTCTAGCTTGGTACCAAGGACAACCGATACAAATTTCATGCCCAAGAGCATAAATAACGGCGAAGTGAAGAGAGAAAAACAAGGAGGATGAAAATGAAACCTGAAGCTATAATTAGACAATCAACTCCAATATGCTAATGAACCAGAACTTACAAAAGTGTGAGACCTCGTGGCTGGTCGTCTGTTCTGGAGTTCAATCTGGATGTAGCCCGACCGGGTTCTTGCACTGCACAGGATGTATCTATTGAGGCCTTTTAATAAATATCTATTTTATTCTTTTTCTCTGTCTAGTCTCTGTTCCAGGTCAGCCTCTCTAGGCATCAGTTCAAAATAGATACAGAAATAGTCACTTTGCTGACTTCTCATTTTCTTCTTTATAAATCATTGTCATAGAGTATATTTATAAAGGCTTGACATGAAAAACCGGAATGTTCCTACTTGAAACTCTAAATAGAACATATTGTGTTCAAAATGCAACTCTGCCAGAACAATATTCAGGCTTCAAAATGGAAAACATCCATATTAGAGAATTTCTGGATTTGAGCTGTTAAGAGTGTCTGCCTCCTCTAGCAGCTTCAGCCCAAGATTCCCTTGTCCCTGGCCGCTGGAGCCAAACTTGGTGCCTGGAGTCCCTGTCCAGGCTGAGAGATACAGCTGATACTTTTCTCTTTTGCAGGGAGATAGAAAATGAAATTACACAGGAAACAATATTCAAGCCCTTTTTACATGCAATTGTCCCTTTTATCCCATCTGTTCTCTGTCTTCCCACACTTGTTCCTTCTGATGTCAAATAATGTCCCCCTTTTGCCAGTCTTTGACCACTTTCCTAAGTGCCCCCTAGTAAATTTTATATATTCCACAGACTCCACTCAAATAACCTATGATCCTCTTGCTAATTGTTTTCCCCCTGTGGCAGTTACAGTGTTCAAGGTAAGCATCTTCAAGGCTGTATCTGAGTAGTTCCTTTACGTCTTATCCACCATCGGAGCTCTGATCTTCGTTATTGTCACTGCTGTTATTTTAGGTTTGTGTGCACATGTTAAATTATAAATTTCTTTGTTATTTTTTTCTCTTATACTGAATTGCTCTTAATCATGTAGCTTAAACAAGCACACATTCTCAGTTTCCACATTCTCTTACACAGAATTTAAGCCTGGTTTTTTAAGGTTAAAAATTAATAAATGCTTGATCAAATATCTGCTCAAGTTTTCCATCTCCACAAGTATGCCACCCAGTTAACAATTTCTGTGATTAAAGGAGTTTCCCTTTCTTTCCTTATTTCATTTGGTTACTGAAAGACTTTTTCAATAAGGATAATAAAATCAAAGCTTTTTATTCATGTGATTTTTCTTCTTTTACCTTCTAAATTCAAATAGATCAGTAAATTAAAGCTAGTAGTTACAAGGCCCTTGATGCTGACGCTTGTCCATGTGCAAATTTCAATCTACTCCCCAGTAAAATTAGAATGCTGTGAGCTCCAGAGACATTTTTAAACCCTGACAAATTGAATACAGGACTCGGCAAAGGAAAACCTGAATAGCATATTTGATCAAGTATTTGACCTTAATTTATTAATTTACAAAACAAGGCTTACATCTGCTCATATACCCAGACATGGCAAAATCCTTTTTCCTCTTCCTTTTTTTGAATAATTATTTATTTGAATTATTGACAACACTATTTTGCTCTTTCCAAGATCATGTACTGTTTTACTTGACTGCTATTCTATGTATGTTCCCTCTGATTAACTAATTTTAATTATACTCTTCTATGCATTTGTTGGAATGTTTAATGGTCTAATGTTAGTCTTCTGCTATTATGACAGAGCAAACCTCATTACCAGTTAGCTTGAGAAGCTGCCAAAGAATCTGCTATTAGTGATGAGAAAGGCTGTGACACAATATTCTCAAAAATATTACAAATTCTACTGTAATTTAAGATATTTACATTAACCTTCTTTTTCTTGAATATATATATTTTAAAAAATGTCTTTCAGGCTAGCTGAAGCATTTATGGAATTTTTAATCCCTGGATCCTGTCTCATACATGTTCTATAAATATCTTTTCTCATAATTTGAAATTAAGCAATTTTGGAGGGCAAAATGTAACTGTCAAAGTGGTAGAATATTTTCAGTGGATATATGGAAAGTATTAACGCCTTGCAAATTTAGTTACTTAAAAAGGCAAAAATGCTCAAAAAGTCAGCTGACAGTTTGAATTTTTCAACCATTAGTTCTTGATGACATAAAAATAATTTCTTTTAAATTTTTTTGAATAATTGAAATAATAACATTATCAATTCTATTTTGTGGTAGCATTTAGGATATAAAATATTCCCTTTAATGCACCAATTTTCTATTAATTTCTGTCAAGTAAGTTTGTAAACACCATGGCAAAGTTTGGTGTTGGCTCCGGAGGCAGGTTAATAAGATATGGGGATGATGGTCAATGGGAAGAGCATAAGCATGGAAAAGTGAGAGAAACAGTGACACACGTGGCAGCTGTTGGAGTAGAGATATTCATGAGATGAGGTGTGGCAGCAGGTTGCTCAGCTGTCACAGGCATTTTGTTCAGGGTATCAGTGCACTGACTCCAACAGCAGGAGACTCCATGCCTTGCTGTTTCCCTAACTTGTTTTCTTCTTGTCCCAGGAACTCTCTGTGGCATTCAGAGGACCATGAATTTGCCAGCAGCCAGAAGCAGACAGGAGGTAGGAGTAGAGGGATGGATATAGGCTACAACATGAGTGTGACTTTTTTTCACCTACCTCTCTTCCCACTATATTTTTTTTTTATCTTGACAGTGCTGGGAATATGTACTGTGCTCTGGTGGGAAGCTGAAGGATAAAGGACTAGCAGATAGCAGGCTCACACAGGCAGTATTATCATCACAGCAAGCAGCTGTGAGATTTCCTCAGTCCTTAAAGTCTTGGGCTTTTTGAAAAAATGGTGCTTGAGGGAATTACTGACTTGTATCGTCTTAAGAATGAGGACAATAGTTTTGCAGAGAAACCTTCAACCAACCTGCAGAACAGCATGTTTACAAAAATATTGCTTAAGATTTGTCTTTATGCTCACCAGACCCTTACTCTGGGTAAGGCCTCTAGCAGGTTGAAACAGCTAAGCAAAACAATGCAATGGACCAGCAGCAATAACAGCAAATTTATGACAAAGACTTGTTTATCATGTCTTAATTCCAGTCTAATTAATCTCATAAAAGCTATCCTCCTGCCCCAGGCAAGAAAAGGCCTGTATTCCTTACCTGCATATGCGTTATGTAAATTAAAGTGTTATTTTGTGTCTTTACTAAGTTTTGAATGTGCTAAGACATACCACATCTCTGCTAGTGCAGTAAGGATGGATGCTTTTATGTGTGGCAAGTTAGAACTAATATAAAATTTCTGGTAACCTTTGTTTCTTAGGTATAAAAGATGTTGTTGGAAGAAAGATTACCACCTCACAGACCACCAGTTTTTGTTAATGAAATAGAAGTGTCTGATGGGATTTTGCTGTGGGTAAGGAACCATTGTAGCTCCTTCTTACTTCAGAGCCAAAATTACACTCACTACGACAAATCTCTGTCTTTCCCTCCACTATGACCACTTTTTGGTATAACACTTCTTGAATCCAATTCTGGGTTCTCCAGTACAAGGGAAACAAGGACATACTACAGAGAATTATAAAAAGGTTCACTAAGGTGACTAAGGGTAGGGAGCATAGCTGTGAAGAAAGGCTAAGGAAGCATGGACTGCTAAACCTAAAGAGAAGGCACAGGAGGCATCTTATCAATCCACATAAATATCTAAATGGAGAGTGCAAAAGCAATAGAGTCAGATTCCTCAGTGATGCCCAGTGAGAGTACTACAGGCAAGGGGCGGAAACTGAAACACAGAAAGTTCCCCCTGAACATCAGGAAAGAGACTTTTACTGAAAACTCTCCTGACAAATCAGAGATCATCAGAACAGTTTCTCACCATTGTTGAAAACAGTGGAGAAACCTTAGATACCTTAATCAGGTTGCAGGTTTCATTGTGTCATGTTTTAAGGTATTTCAGTTTCAGTTTCAGTAAAACATATAGGGACCTTTAAATCAAATAATAAAGCTCAGGATTTCTTTCTTCTTTTCTTTTCTTTTCTTTTCTTTTCTTTTCTTTTCTTTTCTTTTCTTTTCTTTTCTTTTCTTTTCTTTTCTTTTCTTTTCTTTTCTTTTCTTTTCTTTTCTTTTCTTTTCTTTTCTTTTCTTTTCTTTTCTTTTCTTTTCTTTTTTCTTTTCTCTCCTCTCCTCTCCTCTCCTCTCCTCTCCTCTCCTCTCCTCTAGTCGCCTCTCCTCGAGTCTCCTCTCCTCGAGTCTCCTCTCCTCAAGTCTCTTTTCCCTTGCCCCAGAACAGCATATTATATATATGTGAAGATAATGTTTTACCACTGCTAGGGTGACCAAGATCTAGCATGGGCTGTCCAGAGAAATTGTGGAGTCTCTCTCTTTTTAGAGGCATTCAAAAAGTGTTTGAACAGTGGCCTGAGCACCCAGATGTAGCTGGACTTGATTAACCAAATTAAGCAAATGAACAATTTTGATCAGAAAAATAAATATAAAGTTTCAGTGAATATGCTGAAGTTCTGAAAAAGCACAGTTTAGCCATATATAACATTTCCAAAAGAGTTGTTTCTTTTCCAAGAAAGTCTGCTATATTTTCTTGTCTGAGACCTATGAGATGCGTAGCAACATTATAAGAAGTTTATATTCTCTCATATGCTTCTTTAGGCTGAAATTATTATTTGTTTTTGAATTATAACCATTAAAGATTTCTGGTTTTATAGAAATAAATATGGGGAGGTCTAGGTTTTGAAAAATAAATTCAAAGTGTTCACTTATCTTTCATAGATGCTAAAAGTGAGAGCTCCTTTTGAAAAGCTGATAAATTTTTTATAGTTTACTTCATATCCAGCTTCATTTTAATAATTGAGCTGTTTATTCTCTCTGGAGAGGCTGTAATAGACCACTAAAACATGTTTTTCTCCATTATCAAATTTGTGCTTTTAATGAGAGAAAGTTTTGGTCGTTGTTATAAAGTTGGCTTACAAAAAACACTATTCATAGAATATACTACTCTTCCATAGATGTGGAACTTAGTTTCCAAGAATCCTGCTTGCAGTAAAATTTTTAAAAGCTATTGCCTGAACTAGTTTGTGAAGCAATAGAGTTGCATTTATCCAGCTGTCCCTTCCCCTTAGAACATGGCATTATGGAATCTCAGCTCCAGTACTTGCATCTATTAAAGAGTTAACCCACAATCTGGGGTTACTCCCAATGGAAGTTTTAGTTGACTAATACATTGCCATAAAAGCCAAAATCAGAAGAAAACAACAAAGAAAACATACATCCTTTTCTCCTTAACCTTCAGGAATTACTTGTTATTTTCCAATGGTCTGTTTTAGGCAGAGGCAAGTAGGGGCATTTAAAGAGTAATTTAAATTTTGTTTAAAAGTGAATTTTGAAAAAGATCTCTGTGTTGTCCTCAGCATGCAGTTTGAATGGAACTTATTGAAAAGACCAAGAACTTATTGAGAAGTCCAAGTGCTTGCCTAGCACCCAGTTCAAAGTGAAGTTGGTTTGAAAGAACTTAATGTGTATGTCACATCCAGTACCAGCTGTTTGACTTTGCAAGCCCAGTCCTATTTATCTGCGTTACTTTCTACTGTGGACATATTCAGTGAATCCAGTTCAGTTTGGGCACACAGTAACTGTACATGTGCAACACAGATGGCAAATGGATATGAACAAATTACTCCCCATTGTTAAACATGTCAGACTTATTATGGATATCTACAGCATGTTCAATAGGGCTGATCTGTCCTAATGGATACTTCCATGGGTATTGAACAAATGTCCAAACAAACACAGCCTTTACTCCAGCTGGGATGGGTGGACTTCTAGCTAAGAAGTCAAAGCCTTCAGCTTTTAGCAAGAGACTTTCTTATCAGAGTAATGGAAATGTATAAATAAAACTCTGTAAAAACTGTTGTTTGTCCCAGCTGGCAACTAAGCACCATGCACTTGATTTCCCCCACATTGGCATGGAGGAGGGGGGAAGAATCAGAAGAGTAAAAAAAAATGATAATACTCCTGGGTTGAGATAAAGACAGTCTAATAGGCAAATCAAGAGCAAAAGCTGTGGAAACAACAAAAAAAACAGGTAATTAATTCAGTCCTTCCCCCTGGTAGGCAGGTGTTCAGCCATCTCCAGGAATCCAGAGCCTCATCATGTTTAATAATGACTAGGGAAGATAAATGCCATTGCTCTAAACATCCCCTCTTCCTTCTTCTTCCTCCAGCTTTATACACGGAGTGTGATGCCCTGTGGTATGGGTTATCCCTTTGGTCAGTTGGAGTCAGCTCTCCTGGCTATGTCTCCCCTCAAATTCTTAATGCTTTCCCAGCCTCCTGAGTGGTGGGGTGGTGTGACAGGCAGAAAAAGCATTGATTCTGTGTAATCACTGCTCAGCAGTAACCAGAACATCCATATGTGATCGACACTGTTTCCAGCACAAATCCAAAAGTCAGCCCCAAAGCAGCTACTGGGAAGGAAACTAACTCTATCCCAGCCCAAATCTAGAATAATTGTTCCTGGAAAACTATGATACAGTCCTAAACACAAGCCACAAAATAACGTCTCTTTCCTTCAGGTATTTAGTCTGTCCTGCTCATGAGAATAGAAAACAAATCTTGTAATAATGTTAGTACTATCACCTTACTAGCAGTCTCTGCATACTCTAAATCATCATCATTAAATCTAACACTAATGTAATATTTAACTGGGACTCTTAACAGCAGTGATGTATCAATACACAAAAAACCCAAATGTAGTCAAAAACAGTTTTCACATTGAACCTTATTTCACTGCCCTTTGTCAACAAATTTCAGTCTTATGTCTACTGAATGTGAATTTTTACATAAAAGAACACAATGGTACTTTAAAATTTTTTAGTTAATATATCCTTTAATAGATGATGTAGGTAAAACCCAGAATTTTTTGAAAAATGTTATAAAGAAAAAGACTTTGCTTTCTTCTGTTACTATAGTCAAAGTCAATAATTGATTTAGGTAAAAGTATTTCAATTATTCTGGAACTCATAGGCATAAAAAATCACATAAAAATAGTTCACTGAGATTAAAGAGAAGTTCTTAGTTCATTAAAGATGTAATTTAGTTTTACTGAGAGATATTTTCTGTATATGTCACAAAGATAGTTTTTCTTCCTCTCTCAAACTGTATTTTCCCTTTGGAGTGGATTTTTAACTGTGACATGTCAGCTTTAATAGTCTAGGACTGAAAAGTCAGGAAATTTGTTAATATAAATTTGGTAATACCTGTTAGTAGCTTCAAATGAACCACAGTTAGGAAGTTCAGTTCACAGCATAATTACCTGACACTTTTATTCTCTAATTTGCTTTGACTTTCCTAGCAAATTGTAACATAATCTCATGAATACAAAGGTTTTTACTCAAATGAGAATATTATTTCCTATATGAAAGGAAAGTTTAAGAGTTCCAGTTCTCCAGAGAAGAAATGTGGGTCTGAAGACCACCAAGTTATTGCTGACTTGCCTTTTGCCTTTTTTTTGGTTGGTTTCTTCCATCCAAACCCCCATAGTACAAATATAGTCAAATAGCTCATAAAAGACACACAGTGTGAGTTTAAATTTATTTCATGATGATTTGACAAAGAGAGCATAAAAGGGTAATGAAAGTCCTATAAAAGACCAAAGAATTTAAGATATTCTCAGTTAAGGGGGAGAGAGAGCAACAGAAAAGGAATAAACCAGCATTATGAAGCCTGTATGTAACCAACAGGTTCTCTCTAATTCCTACTCAAGTCATACCATTAGAGTAAGGAACTTGTAAATCCTTATGAAAGAAGACTTGTTGTAGTTGGGATCTGAAATGGCTTTTCAAGCAAAATCCTGTTGCAAACTATAGAAAGCGAGGAGGAAAACTCCCTCAAGCTGAATATGTTTTTACTGAGTCTTCCCCTATGAATTAGGAAACATTTCAGTTGAGTTTTTGGGAATTCCACCAACCAAAGCACTATAATTTGTGTGAAAAGGACAAATAATAGGTTTGTTAGGCTCACTTTTTCCTGTTCTTTCCATGGCCATTACGATGAAGTCAGCATCATTCTGAATCCTGTCTAACACTTCACAGTTTAAAATCCTTTCAAAATAAACTGTCTTTTTGAACATAGCCCTGTAAATTAATGGCCCATTTAATAGAATTTAGCTTTTCTGTGAATAATCAAATAAGGTAAAAGTCATAGAATAGAAATATAGTATCATTAGTTTGGAAAACATGTCCAAGATCACCAAAGTCAATCTTTCACCAAATGTCATCATATCCTCTAAAACATAACTAGGAATCACTAATATAAACTAGTAAAAATACAACAGTGATAAGAAAAGAAAATCATATTCCACTCTATAAATAAAATCCAAGACTTTTAATTTAAAAATTGCTTAGACATTATTTAAAAGTTAAATATTTCTGAAAGTATTTAATATTTGCTATGTGAAACGGAAGTGAATTTTTAGCTATATTCCTTTTTTATTTATCATTTTATCTAGCTTCACAAAAGGCAAGTTAACTGTTAATTTGAAGCCATTATAAAATTATACTATGTAAATTATGTCTGATTTGATCAGTTAACATAATGAAGTTGCTCCTGCAATGGCCATAAAGGCAAAAAAGAAGAGNACAAATGGGGATACAAACATCATAACGTCACCCTAGGACACCATCCCAATAAAATCCATCTCATCAACTTTCTTCATTAAAAGTTTCAAAAAACCATAAACAAACAAAACAAAAAAACAAAACAAAAACCAAGCAGACAAAACAACAACAACAAAACACAAACAAAACCTCCCAAATCTCTCTTGAGTCTCAAGCTCAGAACTCAGTTTATTTATTCTGTGAGTATTTTACCCTGTATTTAGGCTTGATTTTGAAATGGTAGAGGATAGAAAATTAATTATGGGTTGCAGCTTGAATGCAGTGGGAAGACAACCTTACTTTGCACTAATAGCGCTTTTCCTTACAATCCAATCTGGTTTCATATCTAACTAGGACTTTAAATGAATCTGAGAGGTCAACAGCAGACACAGGGTCTTCCAAAAATGCTATGAGACTGAAAATAAATACAAAACAGGTACATTACAGCAAAAACTGCAAAAATCTTCAGGAAATCTGAGATATTAAGAAATAATACATTTTTTTCATGTACATTGTTAGAAACTTTGCTTTTCAGCGTTCCATGTCTTTGACTTCAAGAATCAGACATCCCACCAGTGGACCTTTGTACTTTACAGAAAGCAAAATATACTAATTGGCATTCAAATATCATTCTTATGAAGATGAAATCTTCATGTGAAGATGAGCAATTGCCTGCTATTGAAAGCAGCTGAAGACTAGAAACACTTTCCAGTTGTTCATAACCTAAAGACCTTATATTGTGAAGTATCTCCAGGATACAGAAAAAATATAATCTGAAAGGTAAATATACTGAGTCTTCTAGTTTGTGCGAGGCGAGCACTTATATCTGCTATTTTTAATAGCAACTGCTATTATCAATCTAAATGAGCAATCTAAAACTGCTAAATTAATTTGGTTGTAAATGGATAATTTAATAGCCATTTTCATAATGTCAGAGCTCTATCATCAGTCAATAATGAATTTCTGCCTGAAAACTCTAGATAAAAGTAAAACCAGTATGTGTAAGTTGACATCTTAAGCACCTAATGTTAATTGTTGTTTAAAAATAATCCCATTATCAGCAGCTCACAAAAGCAAACTAATAGTCGCCTTTAATAGCACATGGTGATTTAGAACAGTGGATGTTTTACTGCCTCTGTAGTTATATAAAAAATGCCATTTGTAATTCTCTCTAAAATTAAGCAACTTTTTCTTGGAACTGGTGGATAGCATATCTATACATATATATGTGTTGTGAGTTTAACATACATCTTTTAGCCATCCAAATTTTATTCATAGTCTAGTGACATATTGAATTATGAAGCAAAGCCAAGATATATGTTTAATATTAAAAAAAAAAAATCTTCAAATTATAGATCACGATCAACAAGTGTCACATGCTGGGGAAGCAGTATTCCTCTGGCTACCTATACTTTTATAGCTATATCTACTAGCAGAAAGTTGCTCTCTGCAGTTAGTAAATAGAAAAAAGTAAGTACATTTAATATGAAAATCTGCTGAACTTCCTATTAGAAATAGATCATATTCGTTGTTGCCTTGAAGGAACTATTTCTCTTCATTATGCATAATACAATCTACTTGTAATTGAAGCAATTTCTTCCCTAAAAATTATTTTAACTTGTAAAGTAAAGCGATTTATGTTTTATGTCCAAAGACATTGTTTATCATGCTGCTTATTATACTTTCAAGAAATTCCATGGTGGCATTTTGTTGCTTAATTTATCAGAACCTGACCAAAGTAAACTAAACAGAAGTAAGGCTATGATATGTTTCAATATAATTGTGTGTTTTGTTGTTTGGGTTTTTTCCTTTTCAATTTAAAGTAGCATCTTTTCTAGCCTAAGAACTTAACCTTCTGTAGGGAAGGCAACTAATTTCATTTTAAAGTAGATAAGATAAAAAGAATTAAATAAACTACATTAATGATCCTTCTCCTCTAACAGAGGAAGACTAAGAAAGTAGCTAACACTAGATACTCGCATTTTCAAGCAGATAAAATTAGATAAGTTGGATTTGCTCTGGTAGAGGCTAAATGCATAGAATAAAGTCAGTGCATTCCATATATGAAGATGAAATTTTGGAAAGTACTGGAATCATCCCTCAAATCTTTGTAATATATGGCACTTAAGCAAATACCTTTGTCCTTAAATATATATATATTTAACGTATATATGTGTATATTATACATACATATACATACACATTTATACAAATAAATATATATATCTCTATATATTTACAGAATATATATGTGTAGCTATTAAATACACACAGACACACACATAGATATAGATATGGATATAGATATAGATATAGATAGATATATGATATAGATATAGATAGATTAGATATAGAGATATAGACACAAAATTCCCAAGAATTAGTGATAGTTCCTCAATGAATGCCTGGGCTTTTATTGAACTCTTTTCTGATTTGGGTAGTTTTCTCTGAATGTATCAAGCAAGATAATTCATGAATTATGATATTCAAATAATTAATGCTCCCGATGCTAGAGGACTAGGTATGATATTTTCTGTCTCAGCTGTATGGAAAACATTTTTGAATTTCACCAGAATATTTTCAACACAGGACCCCAGAGAATAGGAAATGTTCTTATATAATGGAGGATATGCTTCATTGAAGCACAAAGTTGCTTTTCTCCTTAGGAGAGCTTTCCCTGGAGATATAGCCCTAGTGTGTCTAGAGTCTCCTTAAAACCTCTACTTACATTTCTCTAACTCTCACAAAAGCAGAAGAAATATAATTTGTAAAATCCTAATATAGCACTGATATGTTTAATGAACTGGTTTGTTTAATGAGATGGGTAGTTCAAGACTGTTAGTTTCAATTGTTATATGAAATAAAATTAACATAGACATATGCTTTATCTCATTTATCAATTTCTACTTCTTTTTATTGTAAAAACTTTAATATTTGACTGGATAAGAAAATTCTGCAAAACCTCAGCATTTTGGTAGCAGTAATAAAAGACTTATTCAATCTCTTTTGATTGGTAATGTATATAATTAACTTTCCTTATTCTTAAATATAGTAGCAAAACCAAAAAATTGTAATTTTCATATGTAAACTAGACATATATAAAATGAATCAATTACATCAAGGAGATTATCATGTCATTCAGGTATTTTTTCAAGGCTTTGCTCCTGGACTGGAGCACACAAGAGGTAGGATGTTGCCTAAATCTGCCAAAGGACTGTGCTAGAGTCTGGGACATCATCTTCTGTGTAAGTTGAGCCTCAAGAGAGAATTAGTCCATGTAGAAGAGAGGCCTTCAGTTAGCGCTTCAGCCTGCAGTGTGAATAGTACTGTGATACTGACATTTCAGACAAGCTCGTTTAAACAAATAAAAGCAAACTATTTGCCTTATCGTGCCTTGTAATTGTTCACTACTAGACAATTTCACATATAACTACCAAGCAGCAATCAGAAAAATAATTTTGTAAAAAGAAAATGCTCTTGACAGAATCAGAATCTCGATTTGGTCTGCAGAGATGGATAACTATGTTTGTGATGGGAATTTTACTGTAAATTTTTGCTTTTCGCTAGCCTGATGACATTTTTAAAGAATGAGACCGTTCTTTCTCAAAGATATTTTTCTCTCAAATAAAGGATAAAAGACGTAATCTATCCTGCAATAAACATCTCAAATTGCAGATATGTTGCTCCTAGTTATACATAAGCTACAAAGATACATTAACCCTATACTCAAATACTTGACAAACATCTGTATCACAATTGCATGAAAGAAGTACTTGAAAACTTTGATCTTAATAGAAATGATAAAAAACAATCTAGCCAATAGTCCCTAAAATGCCAGAAATGTCAACATTCTAAATAATATAATGATTACAGTAACTGATATACCTATAAGTGAACCAGTCGTATCAGATCGATGAGATCTGTTAACACTTTTTGGTCTTTCAGGTGTTGAGGGGGGAATTAAAGCTTCAGAACTGCTGTTGGCACAAAAGAAACCATATGAAACAGCTCTTTTATACCTGCACAGCACAGCACATTTTCTGTTTAGTGCAGCAATTCATTCACAGCCCTAAGCATCTTCTAAATGTCAAAATATAGTTAAAATTTTAATATTTAACAAAATAATATTTCAGTGATCTCACTGAATCATGAAAGTATTATGGAAATACTCTACCCTGCCCTCTCTTCAATTCTCAGTCATTTCAAACCTTTTAATTTAAGGAGGCTAGACACAGAAGGTAATGGATTATTTCTATCATGTTTGTTAAGTGAAGATTCAAATCCCACTCATATTGATGTTTAATGGTGAGGGAACAGTTGAGAACTAAGGAATGAACTTCCTTAGCAATTAAGCATTTACTGTTCCACTCCAAGTTAGGTTCATTTAATCTATTTGTGAAAATACATAATAATAAGTACCTCATAAACAGTTACAACACACTCTTTATTCTTAGTAATACAAAATAGAAGCCACATAATTTGTATGAGACATCTCTTAACCACCTCCTGAAAGACATCTGGAAGCCCCACAGTTAAGAAACTTTAGAACTTTGATAATACAGAGAAGTCTTGACACAATTCAGTCTCTTTCCACTACTTGCCTCCAAGAAAAGGCTGATGTTGTGACACATATTGAAATTCACCAAACCCAAGAACTGAATAAATAAAATCAGGGCAACAAAAATCAAATTTCATTGTGCATACTGAATAAAATATAGGATAATAATGTATTTTCTGATCTCACTATGAAATCTACAGAAAAGAGCAAAAGTACCTCTACCCAGGATAGTACTCTTCCAAAAATATGGCAAATTATACATGTAATATTCTCAAAGAGATAAAGAATATATTTTTTGCTGATCATTTTTTGAACCGGAATTACATTGTAATGACGAATTCTAATTTATACATTTTATGATTATAGCAAGACACTACATAAGACACACTCACCATTCACACATTTTAGGCATCTTAAGTAAGGGCATATGCCAATCACCACCACCCTGTACTATCCCTCCATTCCTCAGGGAATTTCCTCCCTCCCTTATTCATGTTAATCCTTTTTAATTTCTTTTTACTTCATCTAGTGAGTTACCTATTTGATTTTTTTTTAAATGTGTCTTCTTTGATGCTGCATTAGTCACCATCCTTTTCTATTTTTATTTTTTTTTAGAAGTTCCTTGTAAGGAAGAATTACACAAAATCCCCAAATGTTTATCAGTTTTGTTGGTAGCTGTCACAACAATGGGACTATTGTATGCAGGCCTAGGGTATTACTGAGTGACCTATCCACCAGAGCACAAGACTTATGTCATCTTTACTTTTCCTTATTTAAACTTTATCTATATTTTCAGCATAGGTGCTATATGAAATTATTGCATGGGTATTTTAATCCTCCACAGCATTGTGGATACTATTCGCTCTAAAAAAGAATTAATCTTGTTTGTAGTCTGTGTCCTTCTTATCTTTCCCTTCTTTCTCATCTCCTATTTTCATTGAGTGAGTTTTAAAGTATTCTCATGTTTCCACTGGAGGACTGTGCTGATTTTGGTTGGGATAGTGTTAATTTTCTTCATAGTAGCTGGCGACTTTTGCTGTGCTGTTAGTATAGATGCATTGTTTTTGTTGCTGAGCAGTGCTCACACAGAGCCAAGGTCTTTCCTGCTTCTTGTCCCAACCAACCAGCAAGGAGGTCGAGAGAGATCCCAAGAAACTTGGGGGGAATACAGCTGGGATGGCTGATCCCAACTGATCAAAGGGATATTCCATGCAATATGACATCATAGAAAAGCGTAGAAAGCTGGGTGAAGAAGGAAGGGAAGGACAATCAGAGTGATGGCATTTGGCTTCTCAAGTCCCCATTACATGTGATGGAGCCATGCGTCCTGGAGATGGCTGAACACCTGCCTGCTCGTGGGAAGCAGTGAATGAATTCCTTGTTTTGCTTTGCTTGAGTGCACTGCTTTTGTTTTATCCTTATTAATCTAAGAGTTTTCTCACTTTTACTCTTCCCATTCTCTCTCCACTCTAATGTGAGGAGTGAGTGATGGTTCTTTGTTGCCAGCAGATGTTAAACCATGACAAGGACTTAACATATTTGCAACTACGATAAAGTATTAAATAATAAATATTTATTTTTTCCTGTGCAACATTAAACTCTAAGAAATTCTTTATCTTCACAGGCAGCAGAATTAAATCTGGAGTATTTTACCACTCATGTATGCATCAGAGATATTGCTATAACAACTCTCAAAAGTTTTAATGCCTGCCTGAAATCATAAAACCTTTCTCTAATTCTTAAATGAATAAAGAAACTAACATTCTCACAGTGCCTTGAAAACACTAAAAGGAAGCCATGCTTAACTTAAAATGTAGTTTATCCCTGGAAAATAAGAGTGATTTTGAGTTTTCAGTGATTCTCACACATTTTATGAACTTTGCAAAATAAATTACAGGCATTTCTTAGTAAGGAAACTCGATCCTATTGAGAAAGAAAACAAAAAAATATTTCTTCCTAATGAATGAATATTTATCAGTATAGATATCAGTAAAAATTCCCATATATCAGTAAAGACAGAATTAACATGATATTTTTAGACAAAGGTTTGAGATACTAAGGATTACAAGAGACTAAAGCATTAATTATGTGTTATGCAGTAAACAGATTTTCATAATAATAGCTTAAACTCTATCTAGCACTCTATTTGGTGAAAAGCAATGCTATCTTAATACAGTAATGGTGCACTGTTGAATTTATCAACAGTGTTGCAAACATAAGAGACGTCCATTGTGTGGATCATCCTTCCACTAAACCTTTAAGCTGTCTGTTATAGATTCCTCTCTATAACTTCATATCTTCAAGATAAAAAGTAGTTTTTTATTTCAAAAATGGTAAATTTTAAAGCAAAATAAATTAATTTAGAAGTGAGAAGCACTGTTTTAATCCTAAACCATATATTTAGATTTCAGGAAGTCACAAAAATAAATTTATAGGAAAGGAGAACCTTTGAATTTCTCTTCTATTATCAACTTTTCTCATAAGACCAAATTTTTGAACTTTTCTTCTAACAGATATAATTCACAAACATACTGCTTCTGAAGAATTTAATTTGTTGCCTGAAATATTAATCAGACATTGATGGCCTGATAGGGTTACAGTAAAGATTAATGGATAGATAACTCCAATATGAGGAAAGAATGGGAGATCTGAGACTTTTTAGCTCGGAAAAGAGAAGGACCATGGGAAATCTCATCAATTTATCTAATTACCTGAAGGAAGGTGCAAAGGCAATAGAGCCACTCTGTTGTCAAAGGTGTTTCCTCTGAACATCAAGTACTTTACTGTAAGGGTGACCAAGCACTGGAAGAGGTTGCCCAGAGATCTTGTGGAGTGTCTTTCCTTGGAGATATTAAAAAGCCATCTGGATACAGTCCAGGACATCCAAACATGGTCCAGGGAATCCAGCTGTAGGTGGTTCTGTTTGAGCAGGGGGAGTTGGACTAGATGTGCTCCAAAGTCTCTTACAACTTCAACCACTCTCTGAGTCTGTAATTCTGTGATTCTAGTACTCTCTGGTTCTGTGATGCTAGAAACTGAAGTGGGCTCTGTCCATAAATACAAAGTACTCCTGGAGTCAGATGAGTTTTAAACTTAATGTGGTCTAAACTAAACATAATGTCTTTGTCTTCTTATTATTTCCAGAAATAGAGTGAGAAGATGAGCCTGTATGATGGTTACATACCAGAATATGTGTGCACACTACTCCCCACAAGAAGCTACTTAGCCCTGAAAGAAACATTCAAGTATGAACAAAGAAACACTAAAATATGGATTAATATAATCCAGCAAGTTTCTTAGATGCCTGCTTAACTGAGAGGCAGCTCTCTTCTCTAGGGAGGGAAGAGAACTTCTCTAGGGAGAAAAAAAGTCTCACAATTTAGAAAAAGTCTGAAGGATTAGAAGGAACTGCCTCTCATAACAGCAGAGGATACCAATAGCACTGCAAGGTGCTATTGAGATCAGAATCAAGACCTTATATTTCTTTTTCCTCTTTTTAAGATTATGTTATTCATTGTAGCAGCAGTAAAATTTGCCCATTTTAACTTTGACTACCTGATTAAAACTTTACTGAAACATTATTATCATCTTCATAAATTTCAGAAATATTGCTTATGTCATAGAACTAAACACAGCCTCAACCTCATCCTCTTCTGCCCTCTCAGTCTCTTATGCAACAGCTTTTGCTATAAGAAACTTAATTTTAATGCCATCTCTGTTGGAACCATCTCCCTGCTGCTATGCTATAGCTTTAATTTAACATCCTCTTTAAATCAGTGGAGTGCTGGGGTATATGAGGGAAATCTGGTAGCACAAATTGTATTCATCCTGTTCAAGAGATCCTTTCTTTCATCTAAGTTAACCAGGCTTAATTCAACAGCTCTCTGATAAAGTCCCCTGCTGTCTGACTGTGTATAGTGTGCTGGGAGAGGCTTTTCAACCTTGCATGACTGGTATTTCAAAATAGACTTTTTCACCTTCTAGCATCAAAATGCATCAGCAGTGTCTGACCATTAAAATATAAATGATGAAAAGTGTCAGTATTTAAAACATCTGTAGCTCAATCCTGATGTGACCCAAATGGTTCTAGTGACCTACAGTAATCTCAGATGTGTGCTGGTTTTCAAGAGCTTCACAATACTTTTTCCAATACCACAATATGGAGCCTTTCAAAGACAGACATAAATTTATCCTTTATTTAAAGAAGCAACTTATAGGTGCAGGACAGTATTCTTTCTCTTTTTTTTTTTTTTTTTTTTGTCTGAAATATATTAAAGCAAAAATAAACTTCTTGGAAAACAAACTTCAGTTTACAAACATAAAGAAGAAGCTGATACAACTAATGCTCCAGCAAATATTTTGAAAAAATTAGTGGCTATTGAAACACTGGTCTTTGTATAAAATTTTTTAAACAGAGAGAAAAATGACTAAATGCATGTCTGGGGAAATATAGAGGAATACATTGATATGGGCCTAGGCTGTAAAATAAACATAATTCATCTAAAGTACTTCAAGGGACCAGCTTGCTTTCTGAAATGTTAGATTCACCTACCATCTGTCATATTAATTGAGGAAGAAAAAAACCAAAAAAATCATATTGATACTTAGTTCCTATTGAAAAATAGGCAGTCAAGGGGAGAAAAGGGTTCAGCTGCACCATCTTGACTCTTACTGTGCTAACTAAACAAGGGTATCATGCATAAAGGTCTGTAATCGTACCTAAGAAAATACTTTTATTATCAGCATTTCGTTTGTCTCTAATTCCAGAGCAATCTTTAACTCAACCAGTTTTCCTGTTATTTACTAATTTGCTGATATAATTATTTTGCTATTAATGATGACAAAAATTAACAAATGTAAAAGAAAGCTCAAGCTATTTTTCAAGGCAAGTGACATTACTTCTGCTCATGGTTTTGCATTTGTTACTTGCAATAAACTACATTTAAAATAAAGACTTTTTTTATTATTACTTCAAATCTCACTGGCTTTTTTAAAGTACTACCCTTAGAAGAGGTAGCACTTCAGGTAATAGGTAAAAATTTATTTTATTCTTAAAATAAAAAGGACTACATTCCTTCTATGGTTGTTAGAAATTTAACTAATGTCTGAATAACTATTTGTTCAAAGACAATATGCTCATGTATTTGGACAGCAGATCTTGGCTGGACCCAAAGCCAGGCTAAGGTATCTCTTTGATGCTCACAGGATTTGTATTGGTCCGAGTATATACAGGTAGGTTAAGCTTATGGCATGTCTTTGTAGACTCCTTGAAGAACCTTTTACAATGGTAGGGCTATTAAATGTGTTGCTTAATAAGAATTAAAAAGAGAAAAGTCAGCAGAAATATATTAATTACCCTCAAGGATTAGCATAAAAATTACCCAGCAATTCCCCTTATCTTCTTATTTTGATTGGATTAACAAAAATGTTCTTTTTAAAAAAAATGTTTTTCTAAGGTCTCTGGGTTTGATGCATAAATATATGTCTGAAATTTTTTTATTACTCTTTTGTAAACTTCTTTCCTAGGGTGATAGAGATAGGCAAAACGCAACTGTTGTATTACATTAGCTGTTTGACCAGTCCCAAACACATGTTGGTTTTAATAATTTGTTTCACCTGAGGAATTAAAAGTCCAAGCATTCTGTGCCTGTTTAGGACATTAGGTATAGATCCAAATTCCCTCATATGAGAGGCTGGAGATATTGATATCATTTTGGGGTGCGTGTGTGTCAAAGGTGAGGTTGGGCTTTGCCCTGGTGAGGAAGCACCCTGCTCCACACCCTCCATCCCTAGAGCCTTTTTCCGGCCTGGGAGTGGCTTCCAATTCCTGTCACACCTGAGGCAATTCTCCATACCTGCCCCAGAGTCCCTAACCCAGCTCCTGAGTGGTGAAATGACCAGAAATCCCATCTGGGGAATGGCCCAGGAAGGTCGGGTGGTGTTTAAAGCTGAACATGAGATGAGTGTGTGTCTTGACCCTACTTCCTCTTGTAATTTACTATCAGATGAACACTCCCAGGAGCTGTCAACTACATGTGTCGTTTTCTATATATTTTGTGTCTCTCTTTTTCTAATTTCCTTTTCTCAAAAATTTTTAATGACTTAAAGTTGAACGGGTTTAGAGTTTGCTAAATTACTAAATGGGTCAAGGTAATGCTTTAAGAATTGTTCTGCATTAGTTAGCTGTTTCAGTAACCTGTTTGCCACAGTCCTCTGTTTTTCTAAAATTGTCAGTAAAGTTTTTCTTGTTATTTTGACTGCTTGAGAATATCTTGTTGGTGTTTCTTCTATGCATATAACATGAGCAACCATAAGCCCTTTAAAAATTCTTGTTGAGTGAGTTTATTGGAGCCTTACAACTCACCTTAATACAAGGATGCATTTTTAATTGGTTTTCAGGAACAACATTGAAGACAGAGAACCTGCAGCCTATGAGGAAGGAGCTTATTTGTATGTCTTCATTGAATGGTCAGTGGTCTCTGACTGCTATGGAGTGTTTCACTGGGCAGAATACACTCTATTTTTTCATGTTCACTACACCCTCACTGTAACGTGCAAGAAAATCTGACATGAATTATCAAGCCAATTTATTGTAAAAATGAGCCAGCAAGGGCAAACCACTGCCTCTGGCAGAATGAGTTACTATCTCTGACAAGGAAGACAGTTCCTTTTGAATTCAGCCTACAATTAGCTGTGAAGATATTTTCTGATGAGCTTTGGTCTCCTTCCTGCCTCTGCTTCTCTCCCTGCCATTTCCTCTGTCTTGCCTCTTTCCTAATTCCCTTTTCCTTCTCTTTTCTTTTTCCTTAGCTTCAAATCTGTCTGAAATTCAGTTTCACGTAAAGAAACAAGGCACTTAAGATGCTTAAGCCAACAGTCAATAAATCTTCTCACCCATTTCGATTTCTTTTGTCTTCCTATGGCAGGAAAGAATATATGCTTATTGCAGGACTGTGAAAATTAGTGGTTCAAATAAAATTAAAAAAGCCCTTAAAAATGAATGTTCATCTTAATTTTCACAATGTTTAACATTTTCTCTTTGCGTATATTTTAAATAACATTGTCTTGGACTGATTGCCTTAAAAAAAACAAAAAACAAGAAAAAAAGCAGGGGGAGGAGAGGAAGGTGAATCTTACTGGATAAGTACTGTTTCAACAAAAATTCAAATAAATTATGTTCAACTTAGGTAACTTGCATTTAAACATGTCCAATGGATGTGTATGTTAAAAAAGCAATAATTGTTACAGAAACTACATTCATTTAATTAACTTTTTCATGTTCTAAAATACACTTTAAACTCTAAAAATAAAGTAGCTGCCAACAATACAGTACATTTAGGATAACATTCAGATTTCAAGAAATCTGACTTCATACAACTGCACTTGCATTTAGTTCACTTAAAAATTTTAAGTGAATTAAATGGGATCAGATAAGAAATATATGTAATCCGAAAAATTGTGATCATGTAAAGAGATTATAGCTGGACCTGAAATACTCATTTCTCCTCCATGTGTCCTGATATAAGTAACTTATTTTTTTTTCTGGGTTTAGCCAGATGCTTAATTCTGTCCAGGCATTATGTGGAGAACCTAGATAGCATATTCACACAGCTTGTAGGCATAGAAACGTGTTAGGTGTCCAGATTTCCTAAAGTGTTTTTCAACCTTGTAAAGCTTCTACAGCCTAGAGGTAAATGAATGCTTATACAAATTCTAGAGTCATCAGATACCCACAACATGTTTTGCGCTTATCTACTTCCTTTTGAACTGCAATTTGTAATTCATTACTTGCAATATTTGTGATATTCTTCCCTATTGCCAAATGCTTACAAATACAAGGTTGTTTCCTGGAAAGACTTCCAAATATGAAAGTTTTACAGGTGAATATTCAATTCTGTTTGATTTTAAAGGTGAGTTCAAATGAAAATTTATACATAGATATTAACTCTGGCATAAAAGGAGCAGTCAGAACTAGATGTAAAATAATTATTATAAATCTGAAAGTAGTAAAAATAACTTAGGTAAGATGCACGTGCAACTAAGTTGACGAAATCACGTATACATGCACATTTCACATGGTTACCTAATTTGTAGTTATGCCATGCTTTCTGTTTTCGAGTATATTGGCTGAATAAAAGCAAAAGCCTGAACACAAAACTGGAGCAACCTTACTTTAACTTAAATCAAGCACTGTGTTTCCAGGGAATTGTGTAGAAACTGTCCAACCACTAATTCATGTTTCTTTCTTTGGCTTCTCTTTTCTGGACAGAAATCCATTCGGGACGTCACTACATGCAGAAGCTGTATTTTTAAAAAGCATAGCTCACCCATGATGCTGATACTTTGAATTTTAGTTCTGTAAGAACTCTCAGATGCCTACCTTCTGGTCCCAGTGATTCACATTACTTGAATTTTTCATACCATTCATCAGTTTTGTCTTACTGCACCTCAGCTTCCTTTGTTGTTGTGCTCTCATTTTATGCCATGAAAAGTATCTGCAAGAGGAACTGGAAACTGAACTGAACAGAAGGATGTAGTTAGGTGCCAAATGCCTGGGGACAGAGAACCATTAGTTGTCTGAAACTTCTATAGCTTAAGTGTCTAGACTTCTTGTAATGGGACTAATGGTTGACTGATGAGGGAAATGTCTAGTTCTTACTCACAGGGAGATGTTGATGACCAGTCTGTGCACAGCAGGTTTATCTGAGCTGTGTGTAAAAGTTGGAACGCTGTGTTCATTGCTGTGAACAAAAGGTCCATCTATGTGTACATATATATGTATGTATACATATGCATACACAGAGCCAACAACTGTCTGTGCTTTTGATGTTTTAAAGGTTAAACTGTCAGAATGATCTGAAGCAAAAATCTTCCTTAAAAGTTAGGGAGTATCCTGGTATTCAGAATCTAGTATTTATCCTTTATCTCTGCTTATTATGTTCACCTTTCAAAATTTCTTTGTGTCCTAAGACTGACAGCATCATCTTCCTTGAGAATGTATCTGCAGCAATTACAGCAAGCTTCTAGCATTCTGTAGCTCTCATTACCAGGCAGAAGATGACAGTGGTGGGAATTTCTTGTCCTCTCTGCTAGGGCGCTACTGAAAATTCAGTCGTGTGTGTGGAGAAGTTCTCCAGTTCATAGAGGAATATACCATAAAAGATAATTCCAGTTGTGTTAATTTTTTCCTCTTCCATCAATCTGGGTTAATAAATAACTAATTAAACTCAGGTTTGAATCTGCAGTGCTCTTTGAAATTCTTATATTCCCTGAACCTTGAATCTATAGGGCATAGAGAGCTTCAACACGATGAATGTTTTACAACCTGTGTCAGGTACTCAAAACACGTACCTGTCTAACATACAGAAGTTCCCAGAAGGTTTAGAAGGAGCAGCCCCTAATTTCTGAATATATTTGGAATTTGTGTGCCATGAGAGATGTACAGAATCCGATCAAACCTGAGCAGTTTTTCCTTATCTAGATGAATGCTGCAATCCAATAGGAAAGAAGCACTGAAATATAGGGGAATCAAAGGTTATCCTGACATGGAGCTTTTTTTGGTGTATTTTTTTTTCTGAAACTGGATGTTTTGAGAAATATAGAAAAAAGGTAATAGATGAAGGGCTTTGATTTGAAGCTACAATTCAGAATTACACCTGAATACAGTTTTCAGTGAGAAGGTTTCTTGTTCATATGAGGTCTTAACAATCAAAATTAAACTGTTACCTCCAACCAGTTTTTATTTTTTAGCAACATATATGTCTCTATAACTCTAAATGAAGTTATCTATCTATTGATAACAATTATTTCAGTAACGTTTATAGCACTAACATATTTCTACTTAAATTTCCAGGGTATTTTTTTATAGTTACATGGTTTGAGTATAATTTAATTTGCTTTCTTATTTCAGATGTGAACAGAACATAAGTGACAGTTTTATTTATTTACATTCTTCACTAAAAGTACTTCATTTGTCCTATTAAAATTATCTTTTTAGAACCTAAATAATTATTCATGCATAGCTCAAAAAAAGAACAACCCTCAGAAAAACAGCCCTAAAACCCCCTAAAAGACAATATGGATTTTTCTTTGTTTGAGGGATTTTGTTGATTAGTTTCCATCACTTTGTTCTTTCTCTTACTTGTGGAGACACCTGAATGTGGTTTTTGATCTAGCTTTGAATACCAAGTATTGCCTGTTTCTCAGATACAATTAATTTTTGTCATCTAGTTCACGTATTGAGAAAGAAGAAACAGTCATGAATGAAAGCAAAGGATCAGCATAATACTAGATACTTACTGTTCCCCTTAAAGACCTTCTTGTCTGTGTTTCTTCTCTGACTAGATTTCTGTTCTCTCCTTAACTTTGGAAAATACATAAGAAAGTGTCTTTGTAATAAGGCCTCTAATAAGTTGTCTCCATTGAGGGTGGAGCAATCCACTTCACTTGGAACAGGGAAGTTACAATATGTTTATTGATATAAAAACATCAATTTAACAAAGTTTACTGGTAAATATGATAGTCATTTAACAGGATTAGGTGGCCAGGTACACCTATTATATTTACTGCATAGAGGGCAGGATCAGACAAACCTCTCAGGGCCACTCTGCTGTTGGGCCATGAGGTTCAGAAAGGTATCCCTTTACACCTTCTCAGAGGCGAGTTTACAGGTGTCTGGATCTATAGTTAACCCAGACTTGACTCTTTACATCATAATCAATCATTTTAGCTAAGATTTCAAAACTCGTGTGCATTCATTCCAATTGACTTATCTCTCATCCTCAAACAGTAACATTAAGATTTGCCTTTTCTCAAGGGGAGATCCTGATGTGCAGCCCACTTCTGCACTAAACACTCAACAGGCCCAGGGCTGTCTCCACTATTTTTGGGGTTAGATAATTAATTTACAGTCATATTTGCATGTTGACTATAAATATTAGTTTATTCTATACTTGGATCAGCCGTTGACCAGCACTCTGGTTGGGTGAATGCTGTTGCATTATCTGTCTCACACAGATATGCCTGGAGTCCTAGGAAACCAGAATGACCACGTGCACCCAGTTACAAATGTTGCTGATCATTGTTCGAGCAGAGTTATGGGAAATAAAAGTCAGGCTGGGGTGGGGGCACACCTTCAAATTAATAAGAAAAAAAAAAAAGACAGATATTTATATCTCACTAGATTGTCACCTCAAGAGAATATTCAATAATTTGTGGCAAGCATAGTACTGACTACATCTCAAAAGACTACCCCAGTGTTACAGTACAATGAAGATGGGTCAAAATGGCACAGAAAATTTCAGTATGAATTTCTTTACTTCTCTAATTAATATCTGACCCACCAAAGATCTTTGCCATAAAATAATACTTTTCCAGACTTGTAACTTCTCTAGTGAGAATTGAACAGGGTTGAAATAATAACTAACATATAATAACTTTAGATAATGAGGGCTTATATACAGAATGTGAATTAATAAATTTGTCAAAGTCATAGGTTACTTACCTTCTCTATTATACTGTTAGACCTTCACATATTGCTGATGGGCAAGGTGTTCTTTCACACTTTTTTTTTTTAATGGATGGGTTACAAATCTGAAGAAATAATTTGAAGTAACTTTGTTGGAGAAGAATTCAGAAGGTTTCAAATAAAATATACCAGAATTGATCTAGCTGTATACTGCTATTTAAAAATATTATATAACCAGATAACAAATTAAAATAATATTTTCTGAATTGCAAATAAGTTTGAAAAAGTTAATAAAGAAACCATTTATTCTTGTTATTTAAAATGTCACCATTATATACAGTAAGACTATCAAGTAAATCATAAAGTACATATTAAAAAGTTATAGTAGAAGTTATCAATATAGTGTTCTTGAGACAGCTTCTTCCAGACATGCAGGATTTTTACATTATAATAAGTAATTAATAGCATTAATGTTCTAAAAATCCAAATGTGTAAGATACATTATCTCTTTCTATTGCAACTTGATTCTAGAGAAAAACCATTGACATTATTTGCCTGAATAATTCAAATCAGCGTGGATTTTCAAATAAATACTCCTTTCATTCAAAGAAAAAGAGCATTTATATATTTTTTTGGTTCTAAAAGTCCATCAAAGTTATGTATATAGAAGCCAGATGCTGTTGTATTACATTGCATAGCTGAGAAGTACCTATACTGCTTAATCTAAATAAAAGTAATCTGTGTCTATTTATTAATGATATTTTCATTGTTGATCCAATGCTGTAAGATTTTCTAGAAATCAGACTGTTGGTAAATTTTTCACCCTTGTGAAATCTGTAAAAAAACTCCAATTGACTTAATTAGATTAAAAATTTCACACTACCACTTGATTTATCTTGAAGTACTTCAGTGTGAATGTTAGTAAAACATAGGTGAACCTCTGAACTGCATGATACAATTCACGATTGCAATTTTTTTTTTCCAGGAAAAAGGATGATAATGTTGTATGAATTAGGAAAACATATTTTGGTATGAGGTGGGCTGAGTACTGGCACAGGATGACCAGAGAGTATGTATGTGTGGAGCTATTCAAAAGCTGTCTAGAAATGGCAAATTTTCATGATGTGTAATGTACGTTGAGGCATAAATAAAAAAAATATTGGCCCTTCTCAAGAGGCTAAGGTACTATCTACAATATTGGAGAGGTTGTGATAGACTGGTGAAGTTCTTAATGACCAGAAAATGAGAAACATGACTTCAAATTTCTAAAAAGTTAGAAAAGGAAGACCTGGGGATCTACAGCCTTACAGTCTCACCTCTGTATCTGGATAAGTGGATAAAGGAAGAGTAACAGACATTGTCTACGCGGACTTGTACAAAACATCTAACACTGTCCCATATAATGTTCTTGTCTGTGAATTGGACAGAGATGAACTTAACAGATAAACCCCTCAGCAGATGAGGAATTGGCTGGTTGGTTGCTGTCAGAGTTATGGTCAACAGCTCTCAGTCCTAGTGGAGACCAGTGATGAGTGGTGTTCCTCAGGAATCATTGTTGTCACTGTTGCTATTGACCATTTCTGTCAGTGAGATTGGCAGTGAGATTAAGGGCACCTTCAGCAAGTTTGGCAGTGACACAAGCCTGTGTGGTGTGGTTTACATACTGAAGGGAAGGGATGCCATCCAAAGGGACCTTGACAGGTGAACCCATGTAAACCTCACAAAGTTCAACTAGGCCAGATGGTCCAGCATCTGGTTCAGAGCAATCTCAAACACTGATACAGGCTGGGTAAAGAATAGATAGAAAGCAGGCTTGAAGAGAAGGACTTTGAGTGTTTTGGTGTATGAGAAGGTCAACATGACACAGCAATATAGTTTTGCAGATGAAAAGATTAACCATATTACAGGCTTTATTGAAAGAAGAATGGCCAGCAGGTCCAGTGAGCTGACCCCTCCTTTGTCCTCGTGAGACCTCACAAAGTACTGCATCCATCCCCAACATAAGAACTGTTGAACTGTGTCCAGAGAAGGGCCACTAAGCTGGTCACAGAGCTGGAACACCTGTCCTGTGAAGGTAGGCTGAGAGACTTAGGATTGTTCAGCCAGAATAAGGCTCTGGGGAGACCTTCTAGCAGCCTTCCAGTTCATAAAGGAAGCCCACAGGTAATCTGGAGAGGTACTTTTGACAAGGGCATATAATGACAGGAGGAGGGGCAATGCCTTTAAATGGAAATGTCAGGTTTAGATTAGGTATTGGGAGGAAATTTTTTACTATGAGAGCGGTGAAGCACCATAACAAGTTGCCCAAAAAGTCTGAGGATCTTCAAGGCCATATTGGATGAGTCTTTGAGTTACATGATCTAGTAGATGTCAACCCTGCTCATTACAGGGATGGCACTGGAAAAGGATGACTTTTAAGATCCCCTCCAAACATAAGCATCCTGTAATTCTATGAATATGGGAAAAGATGAGATTTTGAAGGCTTCTAGAATATCTATTGTATTAAAAGAAAGAATGAAATATGATAAATATAGAAGACATTCTTTTGGGAAAAAATATGGAAGATAATTCAAACAATGTCTTGCTATGGTAACCAAAAATCTAAAGGTAAAGCAACAATTTCTGAAAACCCAATTTTTTATTTTCATATTTGTCTGTCTGCAATGAAAGCAGTACAAGTGGATAAAAGATCTAAAATTGCTTATTTTTTCAAGACTGTGGTGCAGAGTATTGAATATTGTGTCATTTGCCTTTAATTTTAATGCATTTGTGACTGTCTTTGCCATTCTCTAATGTCTGCCTGAATCCTAAATGTTCCAGTGAATATGTAAATGTACAAGTTTATGCTATTTTGGAAGGACAATAAAGTGTTTCTCAGATCAGCGATTTAATTTATTTATATGTATGAAAGTTTAATCAAACTGGTCATGAAGATGTTTCATCTTTTTCTGTGATCATTTATTTAATTCATGAATATTTTTAATAAAAATTAAGAAGATTTATTTTTCCCTTTGTTAAAATGCATTAGCAGGCAAGATGCAGCATAATATATGTCTGAGAGCTTTTTAATTTGTTTTAATCTGAGCACTAGTAATTGAATATTTGAATGATTTTCAAGGCTGCCATCTTAAATTTTTAAGTGTGTTATAGGAACTGAATTTAAAATTTAGATAAAATAAACATAAATAATATTTATGTTTCTTACTAATGAATCGGAAGAAAAAGATAAAAAAAGAATAGAATTCAATATACTGTTGGAATTTATTAATAGACCAGAGTCTCCTGCTTTGTTACATTGGTATTATGTAGTGTTAAAAACATCTTTCCTGAAAATCATTCAATTTGGCCAACGCTGAGTGACCTTTCACCATGGTACCCACCCTTCTAATTGTAGTTGACAGAACAATTTTCTAGTTTCCACTATGTCACAGAAAACTAGGTATGGGCTATCTGTTACTCAAAACATGATTGGGACACTTTTAATTATAAGGGGCAGGGCCACCTTACTAAAATTTATCCCAGTGAAATTTTTCTAGCAGATACATTTCTTGTGGTAATGAGAAGCACTCACTATCATGCCGAAGCACACACAAATAAATTTAAAAAAATATTTCCTAAGATCCCACACACCATCAAGTATCTGGATATTACTGTAGCTACAGGTCAAAAATTTGGTGGATCAAGATCCATTCAATTAAGAACATTTTGCATTAATTTATGACAAAAGCAGGTCAGAGTCTTTTCCTTTTGAATGGGAGCTCCAATTATGCATTCTGATAAATTTACATAGTTTTTAATGTGATAAAACTAATATTTCATATGTTTCTGAAGTAATCTTTATATACTTGGCACAAAAATGTGGCGGGATTTGTAAGTGTGTTACTTACAAAAAAATTGTATTTTTTTGAAATTCAGTTCTCCCCTTTATTAAAATTTTTGAGAATTTTCATCCCATGATTATGGTAAATGTGTAAGATCTAATTGTCAATGGGAAGACTAAATATCTTCCAGAAGTCAGTCTGGGATTGGTCCTGTTTGGGATCTTGTCTGGAGTCTCTTTTTGGGGTCAGGTATAGGACTGGGTAGAGATAAATTCATAAAGATTTCCATGGTGCCAGACAATTGGCTGCCACTTGCTGCAGTGACTTACAGCCTCCCTCTCTCCAGGGTTCTCTGGACAGTTCACTTACCATTAAACTATTCCTCTTCTTTTTTTTTATTTTCCTTTTTAACTAATGTTCAAGAAACTCCAACTCATACTAGGTGCTATAGGGCTTAGCTTATTTAAATAAAAAAAAAAAAATTAGTTTAAGCTTTTAAATTTTTTTGTGCGTTTCCTTATAGGATACCAGTGTGATTAAATACTGTAAAAAGCAAATTTCTTGCCAAGAATATCCTTACAAAAATAATGCAACTTTTGACTTTCCTGATTAAAAAGAAATCTTGTCTCTATACCTAAGTTATGTTAAGTCATTTTTTTTCTCTTCTGTTGACCTGCTGTCTCTGCTCCATATCTTGTAAACATTCATGTATTACCTGACCATCACTTCAAATTAAATAAAGTGTTTGCTCTTTGTGTGTTTACTTTCATAAAAATCCAAAACACCCCCCTCAAAAAAAAAACCCAACAAAACAAATACCCAAAAAATGACTCCTTGATCCTGTGAGCATTCCTTACCAAATAAATTCCAGTTGAAATTATCAAAATAAAGCATTCCCATCAGAGTGTGGGAAGTGATTCTTCCCCTTCTCTTCATCATTGGTGAGGCTGCACCTGGATGACCATGCCCATGTCTGCGCTCCTCAGTACAGAAGGGAAATTATTATATTGAAGAGAGTCTAGAGGAGAGTCACAAAAATTATTAAGAGCAAGGAGTGTGAGGAAAGCATGAGAGAGCTGAGACTCTTCAGCTTGGAGAAGGTTCATGGCTAATCCTATAAATATGCATAATTAGCTGAAGGGAAAGTGCAAAGAAGATGGAGCCATATCTCCAGTGCTGCACAGTGACAGGACCGAGGCAGTGGGCACAAACTGAAACACAGGA
>VZTB01017506.1:106958-124249 GCA_013397245.1 Thryothorus ludovicianus
CAAGAAACTCCAACTCATACTAGGTGCTATAGGGCTTAGCTTATTTAAATAAAAAAAAAAAAAATTAGTTTAAGTTTTTAAATTTTTTTGTGCGTTTCCTTATAGGATACCAGTGTGATTAAATACTGTAAAAAGCAAATTTCTTGCCAAGAATATCCTTACAAAAATAATGCAACTTTTGACTTTCCTGATTAAAAAGAAATCTTGTCTCTATACCTAAGTTATGTTAAGTCATTTTTTTTCTCTTCTGTTGACCTGCTGTCTCTGCTCCATATCTTGTAAACATTCATGTATTACCTGACCATCACTTCAAATTAAATAAAGTGTTTGCTCTTTGTGTGTTTACTTTCATAAAANAAATAAAGTGTTTGCTCTTTGTGTGTTTACTTTCATAAAAATCCAAAACACCCCCCTCAAAAAAAAAACCCAACAAAACAAATACCCAAAAAATGACTCCTTGATCCTGTGAGCATTCCTTACCAAATAAATTCCAGTTGAAATTATCAAAATAAAGCATTCCCATCAGAGTGTGGGAAGTGATTCTTCCCCTTCTCTCCATCATTGGTGAGGCTGCACCTGGATGACCATGCCCATGTCTGCGCTCCTCAGTACAGAAGGGAAATTATTATATTGAAGAGAGTCTAGAGGAGAGTCACAAAAATTATTAAGAGCAAGGAGTGTGAGGAAAGCATGAGAGAGCTGAGACTCTTCAGCTTGGAGAAGGTTCATGGCTAATCCTATAAATATGCATAATTAGCTGAAGGGAAAGTGCAAAGAAGATGGAGCCATATCTCCAGTGCTGCACAGTGACAGGACCGAGGCAGTGGGCACAAACTGAAACACAGGAGGCTCCCTCTGAGCACCAGAAATCTCTTGCTTACTGTGACTCAGCATGGGAACAGGTTGCCCAGGGAGACTGTGAAGTTTTCTCCTTGGAGATATTCAAAAGCTCTTGGTCTTGGGCATTCTGCTCTAGGTGACCCTGCTTGAGCAGGAAGCTACTTCCAGCCTCAACTGTTCTGTGATTCTCTGAACGATATTGAGGCACATGTCATAAATTATTTTTGTAAAAATAATAATAAATTGACAGGAGTAATACTTCTAGGTTCAGTCTTGTCCTACTTGGAATTCTAGGCTATAAAATATAATACATATTCTCAAACTCAGTTTTTAATGTTATAATCAAATGACAATATTTCCATATGATTCCCATGTCATTAATACATAGGATGAATAATGCTCCTGAAACTTATCACATTTGTGTACTGAGTTGCTTTTCTGTAATATTTGTATTTCTTCTCTCACAGATTTTTTTGTTAGTGAACAAAAAAAGTATTAGGGAAAGAAAGACTATCCTTTTTAAGGAGACTGATTCTGAAGAATGTAATATAAACACATTTTGTTAAATAGAGTTATTTTCTGAGAGTGATGAATCATCATCCTTATAAATACTCACTAATTTTATATTCTTTATGTTGAGAATATTCAATAGAAAATTCCAAGATTTAAATTTACAGATATGACAATAGCTCACAACTATTGCCAAAATTAATTAGTGATTTATTTTGAACATGTTAATTTCTATGTGAAAGTTCTACTAGTGAAAACATCAGAGCTTCTCTGCTTTGAATTTGGCTCTGAGATAAGTGGGTATTTAATATCTTTTGCTTCACACTCTCTAGACCTCTTATCTGTACAGATGAAGACTGTAATATTACTTAGTTTCACAAATATGTTGCCAAGATCAATCAGCATTCAGATTATGGTGGTCAGAGCACCTTAGTACATTCTCAAAGAGATATTAATTATTTAAAGGTTAGTAATTTTACATTTAATTAATAATTTGGACCACATCTAAGAAATAAGCCTTGGAGACCTCTGAGAAGAAGAAAAAGAAACATGCAAAGAAATTTTAATTCAATGCATGTAGCTTGGGTGTGCATAAAAATGAGTATGGAGTCATGCAATTAAAAACTAAACAATGACATAAATGTCAGAGGGCACAAAACTAATTTACTTGTGTTTAATTCTGACATTTCATGAATACTAAATACAGTTCCAGTGAAGAGTATCACAAAATTTTAAGAATTGTAATTGCTAAGCATTGTTATAAATGCTGAATTTCACAGTCCAAAAACTACAAATCCAAATTTTGGGGAAAAAATATACTTCATATTGATTCAAGGTTGTTTTTGTTTGATTTTGGTTTTTTTTAATATATATTGTATTTGCCATTTAATAAAAAAAATATTTATTCTATTTTGATTTTACAGTTATTCATCACAATTATTTTATTAAAATGGAAGGACTGATTTATCTAATGATATCTTTATAAGCATGCATATTTGAACTGTATAGGTTGCCAGCTAGACACAAACACCTGCAGTGTTTCTTGAACCTTTCAGTAAATTTTATTTTTGGTTTGGGAATTTCGTGTGTGTCTGTGATCTGCTTTTTGCAAAGTACAATATAAAATTTTTATTTTCAAGAGGGAGTAAGGTAAGCATAATTGGAAGTTTAAAAAATATAAAAAATATCATATTTTTAATAGTGCTTTCTACAATATAAAGGCAGAAGGTTGGGTTTTATGCCATCCTGTTTTTATATCCTGAATGTTTTGCAGTCAAATAGAGCAAAGAAGAAAAGACCTTCTTGAGAATTGTAATAGTCTATTTCTCCTACAAGGAAGTAGATACCTTTCTCTGAAGGTTACTTCAAAAGGCTGGTTCTTCCATTTTCTCAGTAGCCTGTGAATATTAACTGTTAATATTAATATTAAAACAAGAATTTTTCTAATTGATTCATAGAAGATACCTTTTTCTATAATAATTTCAAAGAATATCAGTCATAAATAAACTAATATACACCACCCTAATATTGATAATATTGAGAATTCTTGCTTTGACACATAAAACAATACGTAGAAGACTCAAACCAATAAAAAACTGAGTCAGTCCATATCTTTCCAGATGTCTTCCAACAAAAAAGTTACTTCAAAAAAACAGAACTAAAGACTTCTTTGAATGTTTGATATTACTGATGCTTCCTTAGTGCTCCATGTCCTCATAGTGCCTCTAGGAAATAAAAAAAAAAAAAAAGTTGGGACTTGCAACTGAATATACTAAGTCAGTCATGAGAAAATTGAATTGGTGGATGCACCAGCAAGCATGTCACCAGCAGCTCTTAATTATAATAGTATTTCACAATTTAGATTCCCAACCTTTCCAAGTGATTTGAGACATTCTAATTTTATTCTGCCTCGAAGCAGTTTCATTTTAGTCAATAAATTCCATGAGATTACCTAATGTACGGCTCAAATTGAATCTTAATTACCAGGCTGATCTGATAGATGACAAAATTTTAACTTTTCTGAAGTGTCACATAATATGTGAAACTCTGCTTTGAATTCTAAATGGTCAAAAAATCCCTTAAAACTAAATTACAACTTGGCTTTTGAATCACTTATCCTTTTGCTCTGGCACTACAATCATAAGTTTAGTGGTATATACTTAGTCACTAGGAAAGAATATTAAAATGCTGGTTTACTCAGTCTCTCTTTGTCCCTCTTCTGCTGTTCATTCTCTCCATGATTGTAAATGTTAAAATGAATACTAATCAGCAATGCTATGTGTTTTTCTCCAAAAAAACCAAAACACTATATATGTTTTACAATGAAGGATACACCAATTACTGAATTCCTTTACCAATAGAAAAGTACAAGGCAAACAACACATTTCAATGAACATTACATTTAATGCAAAGTAAAACGAATAGCATATTATTTAGATAATTTTTCTGATTTTAATTTTATTCTATACAAGGTCCTGCTATTTTTTTTCAATGTTCAAGTGATAATCACCTTTTTTTTCTGTGCTTTTTTTTTAATTGTTTTTTTGTTTTGCTGCCTCATGCCATACTAAAAATATTTTCTTGTTTCTCATCAAGGAATTCATCATATCTAGTAGACAGTCCACCCTTACTTTGCATTCCTTTACACTTGTTTCACTGGTCTTCAGATTTCATTTTTTTCATTCTAATTTCTGTAAGACTAAATTAGTTCAAGATGAATAGTGACTGTTTTGTTAAAATTTCAGATAATTATTACTTTTCTTCCCTTAAAATTTACTGACACAAGTATCTAGGTGATATCATTAACATCTAAGTAACTGTGACATCTCATTCTTTTAAATATTTCTTATTTATGAAATGCTTTAGGAATCATCATCAGTAACTGCAGTTTTATTGGATAGAGAACTGTTGAAATATAAACACTTAATAAAAAGCAATTAGTGAAAGTAACAAAATAAACCAGTAAATTTAGTATAATAAAGGAAAGTTATTGTAGATCAAATTTGATGATCTTTGCTTTATAGTAGTTTAATGTGTTTAAAAATGTGCTGGTTTTTTTAATATTACAAATATAATTTTGAGTTTAAATCTAATACCTGCGGATGTCATTTAGAAATTTTCATAACCTTTAATTGAAAAAAAAAACCACAAAACAACCAAAAAAACCCAACTAAAACTTGTGCCCTGAAATTTTATTTACTTTGCAACTTCACTATAGTTGTTGTCCAATATAATAAATATATTTTATTTTTAATCTGAGTTAGCATTTTGGTCTAACTAATGTCATCAGCTTCTTGAAATTAAGGATGAGATATGATTTCCATTAGCTAAGTATAGTCCTTAGCATTACACCCTTGAAGGTATTCCAGGGAAACACCATTCATTTTGTAAACTGAGATATTACTATCCCTTTGTTACACACTTGTAGCAGTTTTCAGTCCATGCGAGACTATCTGCATCATATGACCTAAATTAATTTTGACTATGCCACTGCAGAGAGAGGTGGCCTTTAAAATGAACTTCTTGGGTATTTGAAATATGGCTTACAGATTTCAGAACTACCATTTTTAGTTTTCTCCTGTTATTCTCCAGAGATCTGAAGTCATCCTAGGCACTCGAAAGCATTTAAATTCAACCTTCTTGGTCAATTAGAGAAACAATTCCTCTGTTTGCTCTTATCTTAGTCATGCATGTTACTCTACAAATTTTTTCTCTGAACAATGTGTATTTCATTCTCTTTTCTTCATGGTTGATAGACCTATGTTGTCAGAGCAGATCATATTGAATTCCTGAACCTAATTCCACTGGGCATTAATATCAAAGCCTGAAAATGTTTGTATTACTGCAGAGACTGCCCAGGTATCCAGTATGGGCAGAACCATGTGAGTGAAATTATTTTAATAGCAAAGTACAACTTTTAGATAAACACCATAAATAATTTTTAAAACCTCTCTCTTTGGTTTTGAAATTTTCTGATATAATGATATTAGATATATGGTTAATTTTGCTGTGTAGTTTGACAAGCACCTTCTCTTTTAAACAATAATTTATTTTCCTAATGCAGAACAGAGATTCCATGGCAACAAGACAGTTTGAAGCAGAAAAGATATAGGCAGAAAACACAGATGGTCTGTTTTCAGAGATTCTCAAAATTCATAGGTAAAAGCACAGCATGTGTAAAGCAGGGTCTAAAGAATTTTACTTTGTTTAAAACAGCATATAAACATGGAAGAAGTCCTTCAAATGTCAGTAGATCAACTCACATTCAACAAAATATAGTCTCACAATTTAACTGTAAAGCTTTTATTACTGTTTTTTTCAGATAACACAAAATATCTCTACCTGAATGTAAAACACTGGCTGAAATGACAGGATTGAGATCCCAGTCTCACTGATATCAGACATGTCTTTATTCACTGCTGTTCTCTGAGTGTGAACATGATGTGCTGCTCTGTAAAGACATCTGTAGTCCCAGATATTCAGCCTTCTCCAGGAGAGCTGCACCCCATCACATCTAAGGGTGCTTGGGAAAACAAATGCCATCACTCCAAAGGTCCCACACATTTTCTCCTTCTTCCCCCAGCTTTATATACTGAGGGTTATGTCCTATGGTCTGGAATATCCCTTTTATTAGTTTGTGTCCCCTGTCCTGGCTGCCTCAACCATCCATGCAACCTCAACTTCCTTGTCAGCATGGCAGTGTGGAAAGCAAAAAAAAACCTTGGCTCTGTGTGAGGCCTCCTCAGCAATAACAAAAACATCTCTATACTGTTAATCACATGTTCAGCACAAATCAAAACCACCATCCATTTTAGCCATTGTGAAGAAAATTTATTCTACTCCAGCCCAAACCAGCACAGCGTGTCATTAACTCAAGCTTAACCAGCCAAGTTTGCCTCTTGTGGGGGAGATACCTCACAGAAACATTATGCACAGTCTGTACATTGTACAGGTTATCTATGTCTCAAAAGTCAAATTTAATGTAAAATTCATCTGTCTGATTTTTGTATCAGGCTTCATCAACTATGAAAGAGAAGCAGGTGCCAAAATTTGAAACAGCATTTTTCTTTCTAAGTTTTATGGGAAATAATAACATGAAACAATTTCTAGGAAACTGTAAGAAAAACAAATATATATTTATATATACATACACACATATATATATCAACATACATGCATGTTGCTAAATTATTTTTCAGAACACAAAATAATAATTATTGATTGTAAAATTAAATTTTATCCTCAAGCCAATCCCCAAGCAGCCATGCAGCTGCTTGCTCACTGCATCCGGCAGGACAAGTGAGAAAACTTTTGAGTTGATACAGACATATATGCATGAGGGAAAGTTAAAAAAAGAAGGAGGAAATGACAGACAGGCAATTCTTCAGACTGATGGGCAGCCAGTCTCTGAGCAATGGCCAGCTTAGGAGACAACACCCTGCTCCCCATTTCATCCTCTTCTTTCTCTGCTTTAGGTTTTATTGCTGAGCATGACATCATATGTTATGGTACATGCCTTTGGACAATTCAGGTTACAGACCCAGCTCTGTTCCCTCCTAACTTGCCCATCCACAGCCTTCTCTCTGAGAAAAACATAAAATCTTGAGCAAGAATAATACAACAATAGGCCAAACATAAATGCACTTTCAACTTTCAATTTTATAAACACATGTCCAAAACCAGAGGACTATACAGACCCCCATGAAGCTATCTCCATCCCAGCCAGATGCAGTACACCTGAAAACAAAAAGCAAATAGGCTAAAGAATGCTATTATAGTTACAGTGTTAATTTCATTTTCTTATTTTCAATAATCTTGTTCCTATCTCCTCCTTATATTTAACAAGAAGGGCTGCTGGCAGTTTTTTTAGTGATGATCTTTTCAGCCTATATTTTTAATCCAAGTTTCATTTTTTAGATAACTGTTAAAAGCATGGTGACATCTTCATTCATTTATTCCTTTACATTATGTTCTCTACAACATATCCTTATAAATAAACTTCATCCTTGTTGTGTTCTTAGAAGTAATAAAATAGTTCAGAAATGTACTTCAGCACCACAACCAGGTATTTCACTTCTGCACTCTGGCTTAAAGGTGTCACATAGTCTACATCACTCTCAAGGAACTTAATTAAATCCAACACTCTTTCATATTAAATATTATTTCAAATGTTTTTATTTTTATACCTGGAAGAACTGTAAACTAAAGGTCATTACTCTAAAAAGCTTTTCCTATAAAATGTGCAAAATAGCTGAAGTGTAGAGATGAATCAATAATTCTATCTTTTCTATAATACAAAATGCAAAAAATAGACACTTAATATTGCTTTATATATATGAATGAAAGAATAATTACATATAGAAAACATAAAACTTCTACAAATTAAATATGGGCTGACTGCTATGATAAATAATTTATCAAAGAAAAACCCCAACAAGAAAACAACAGCAAAAAAATCATGTCTGAGACATTTTAAATAGGATAGATATCAGGTTTCCAGGGAAAACTTGAGTAATCATCTCTCAGATCAGAGCAGATCAGAGAAGGTTTCTCAGAATTTTGTGCATCTGGGTCTCCATAACTTTCAAGAATGGAAGCTGCAAGAAAACTTCCAGTGCTTGTTTATACCCATAGAGAACAGATTTTAGTTGAACTGACTCATAAACATTTCCTTTACCTGCTTTTCTCTATCTTTTTATTTCAAAAAAAGATTTAAAATGACCATTAAATCTCTAGATAATGAATGTCTTGGTGACAAAATTAGTTTTTCATGGAGAACTACTACTACTTCTATACCATTCCATGATCTTATTTCTTCTACGAGAAAATGAAACACAACAAAATTCATAAGAAAATGAGACCTTCATAAAAAATGCAATGAGATTATAGGAACTATAAATGAATGTTGCTGTTATTGCTGAGGATTAATAGGATTTTGAAGAGTGACTTTTGCTCCATATTAACATAATTTTCAATTTAGAGGTATGAAATAATGGATGTCAATATTATACTTATCTAAGGTGCAATTGTACTAGATAGTTATGTATTCAATTAATGAAGTAGTTGCCTAAGGGCATACATGTAGTGCCATTTTTGCTGATTTGGGGTAGTCGGCCTGGTACAGAAGAGGAACTTGCACAGCTATTCAATTGACACATGACATGGTGAATGTAATTACTAGCAAGTCACAAAATGTTATGAGGAAATGATAAAATAGATTATGGGTCATTATTTCAAACTCTGAATATCAGAGTTGATTTTTCTAAACTTGATACTCAGCTAAGATGATCAACAAATTTAAATCTAAACGTGAAAAAATAATTTGTTCCACTTACATATTTTTTTTAAAATTTTCACCCTAAAAACATATAATTTTTAATAGATTTTGTGTACTTTGGAAAGAGCAAAAAGAGCAATATTTATTTATTGTTGCTGTCAGGAACTTCTGATTCTTATGTGCACCTATATAGGCCTCATTTCACCTACACAGGCCTTACATATGAAAAGTCTCACCTGAAAATGCCTTTTTCCCAGAAACCCTGGCGTTTCTTTTAAGCTCAGGGACTAAATCTCTGTTGGCAAGATTGCTGTTCATGCCTGTGTTGTGAAGAGACTTGCCTCTGGCTCATTTCATGGAGCAATCCTGCTCTTGCTGTTCCCTTTCAGTTAAGCAGTACCTCCCAACAGAGGACAATTAAGTGAAAGCACTTTAAATGATTGGAAAAGAAAGAAGGAAAGCTTATCAAATGTAAAAAATGAACTTTTCATAAAATAAGATCTTGAGACCAAAATTAGCAGACAGATGGCATGGGAGTTAGCTTTCATGGGCTTAAAGAATTTGTTTCACTCATCCACATGAAAGCATTTGACGACAGCTCAAATAACTCCAGACATCACATCTAGAACACCAGTGTAGGCATGAAAGATATGACACAGGATCTGTGATAGACTCTTACCTTCCAGAAGCAAAAAGTGAACATAAAAAGCATATCCTAGGACATATCGAGAGCCTATGTACAGATAACTGTATAGACTCTTGATATATACTGCATAAGTAACTACAAGGTGTGTCAACTCCCACAGAGATGAGCTAATCAATACACTGAATTGACTCACCTCACCCTAAAATAAACAGCTATTTTAAAACAAATGTGTAGCTCTCCATTGACTTTACTGACTACGAGATCAATTCATTTGTCAAACAGAGGTTTGTAGAGTAATTTGAAACTCTCAGTTGTCTGAGAAGTCTGTATAGGGCTTTCAGTATTGGCAGTATTTACAGACACCCATGCCCTTCTGAATCAGCAGCCAAAGGAGACATAAGTAGGTGTAGGAAAATAAATGGTACTGTACTCCTATACTTAAAGAACTGAGTTGTCCTAGATCTTTACCAGTCATAATAGTAACTTGATGCCTTACACCTTAATGACTAACCTGACATCCAATTTTCACTCTATAAAAGCATATGCATCCCACATATCTTAAGGACTAGATGAGTGGACAGTGAGATGAATTGAGAATTGGCTGAATGACAGGTCTCGGGAGATCATAATCAGTGTCACAGTGTTGGAGGCCCATCACTAGTGGTGTTCAGTATCATTTAACTTATCCATAAATGACTTCAATAAAAGGACATGCCTCCTCCACAATTTCTGTGATGACACAAACCTGTGAGGAGTGGCCAATACCCCAGAGGGCTGTGCAGCCCTCCAGAGGGACCTCAACTATTTTGAGATAGGGGCAGAAAAGAATTGAAATTCAGCAAAGGCAAATGAAAGGTCCTGCACCTAGAGAAGAATGACCCATGCACCAGCACAGGCTGGGAGCTGACCTGCTGTAAACTGAAAAGAACCTAGGGGTGCTGGTGGACAACAAGCTGTCCATGAGGCAGCAGTAGTATATGACCTTGTGGCCAAGAAGGACAATGGTGTCCTGGGGTATTTGAGGAAGAACTTTGCCAGCAGGTCAAGAGAGGTGATTCTGCCACTCCTCTACCCCAGTGAGGCCACAGTGGGAGTGCTGTGTCCAGTTCTGGATTCCTCAGTACAAGAGAGACCTGGAACTTCTGGAGTGGGTCTGGTGGAGGGAAACAAAAATTATTAAGGGACTGAAGCATCTCTCTTACGAGCATCTTTTCTTGAGGATGGGCTGAGGGAGCTGGACCTATTCATTCTCAAGACATGAGAATGCCAAGATGGTGAACGGACCTCAGCAATGTCTAATTAAGGGGGGGTGTCAAGGGGAAGGTTGAGATCTTCTTGGTGGTAGCAAGCAATAGGATAGGGCAGAAACTGGTGCACAGAAACCTCCATCTGAGCATGAGGAAGAACTTTGCTGTGTGAGTGACCACTCACTGGAACAGATTGCCCAGAGAGGTTGGGGAGTGTTTCTCACAGGAGATATTTGAGAACCATCTGGACACAGTTCTGTTCCATGTGCTCTAGGATGATCAGGGCGATTGGCTCAGATGACCTACTTGCAACCTTACCATTCTGTAATTCTGTGATTTGCTCTGTTTAAACAAAAATATTATTAAGTTGCTCATAGGAAGTACTCTCATAATGTTTGAAATATCCTGGGGTATCTTACCTGCAATCCAATCATTAGTCCAGAAGACTGACACTGTCTCTGACATCCAGTGTAATAGTTTACAGTCCCATGCACATGATGTAAATTGTTATGACAGGAGGCTTTTGATCAGCTGAATCTACTTCCAGATCTTCATCTGCTGCAAGAGTATCTTAGACATAACTTATTTGCATATACAAAGATTGTTGACATCTAAATTTGTGTCTAAATTTTAATCTCACCCTTGAAGTTTTATATAATATATTTAGTATAGTATAGTATAGTATAGTATAGTATAGTATAGTATAGTATAGTATAGTATAGTATATGATATGATATGATATGATATGATATGATATGATATGATATGATATGATATGATATGATATGATATGATATGATATGATATGATATTAAATTATATTAAATTATATTAAATTATATTAAATTATATTAAATTATAGTAAATTAATTTTCCTCCTTACTGTCTAGGAATGAGGTTTTTTTCCCTTTTGGACCGACAAAGGGTATACTACATGCATTATGAACCTGAATCTTTGTAATGAACTAGCCCCAGACATCAAAAGAGCAGAAGTAGTAGCAGTAGTAGCAGTAGTAGTAGTAGTAGTAGTAGTAGTAGTAGTAGTAGTAGTAGTAGTAGTAGTAGTAGTAGTAATAGTAATGATAGTAGTAGCAGTAGTAGCAGTCGTAGTAGTAGTTTTGTTATTGTAATTGTTGTTATTGTTGTTATTTAGGATGTTTTAATTTTACGATGTATACATTAAAATTATTGATTGTATTAGCAGTGTAAACATTCTCAGGGTCGTCTCACATTTGTTTCATTCTGCTACTAAGAGATGAAGAATATTTCAGTGATTTTCTAATGGAAAAATATTTTCTGTTGATCTGTTTTAGCTTGCACTGGCATTTCTCAGCCTTGGGTGCAACCTGTCAAGAGGAATTGCTCAAGACACTTATTAATAGCACTAACAGTATGCCTAATGTGATACAATTAGCAGAATGTAGTAGACTCACCCTGTGACTGCTTTGGGAAACTTGACATTGAATTGTAGTTCAGAGCCTTAGAGTCTGTGTGAAACTTATTCAAAAGACATGACTAGAGGGTTTGAGGGTGGGGGAGTTGGTTTGGTTTTATTTTTAGGACACTTAATTCTGTTCATTAGTGGTCTCTTTTTGCCCCCTTATCTCAGAAATTTTGAAAGCAGAAACCAAAACACAAAACAGAAGACAGCAACTTATTTTCACAGAAACATAATAATAACTAAAAATATTTTTTAGATTTAAATCTTGCTTGATAATACTGGGCTTTACACACACTCTTGAAACATATTTGTGCTGGAAAGGGCAAAGAATTAATTGCAGCTACAGGGAAAATATAGAAATAATGACTCTCGGTAAAGATCTTGACGTATTTCTTGCCTGCAACCATTTAGAGACAAATGCATGTCATCTCAGATGATACTTGAAAATGTTTTCTGGAGTAGGAAACATAGTTTGTCTACAGGAATGATTAATAAAAAAGTTTCTGCAAAGGAATAATGAAATTGGAAAAATACAGGGCAGGGTACAAAAATGGGTAAGTGTATGGGTCAGAAATAAATTGGTAAAGCTTTATTGTTTGTTTTCCTATGCAGGCAAAATTCACACTGAAAAAAACTGAAAAACCTTTGCTTCTATAACAGGTACACAACTGGAGAATAGGTGAGTGGCCTGCCCATGATGCGATAGTTTTTTATCAGACTAAACTAGAAAACACCACTATAAAAGACTCTGTGGTCCAGGAGGAATCTCTGCTGTTTGTATCTGACATTTAAATGCCAGCTGTCCACAGCTCCCTATTTAATACAATCTGATGGAGAGTGAGACAGTGGAAACAAGTAGTGAAAGAAGCAACTATACTGGGAATTGGATACAAGCTGTTCAGACATAATTTGCTCTGGAATTTGGCACTATCTTGGTTTTGTGAAGATTTATTTCTCCACTAAATTAAGCATAACCTGGAAAACTAGAGTAATTTTATCTAAGGTCCAAATTCAAATTATTTTACTAGAGCAGAAAAACTGCTCTACTGGGATAGAAAACATTCAATTTCTTGAATGCATGAAGTTCTTTGTCAGTAGTCAGCTTTTTAGCAATTGCTTATTTTTTTTTAACTTATTTATCAATGAAGTCTACTTTAGTATTTCATTCACCAGCTTCTCTTTCTTTTATACATGTATATCACTTGTTATTAGTTAACATCTTCCCTAAATGTCTGCAAATCTTATTTCTATAAAATCTTATGGGGTAAGAGTGATGAGATTTCAAAATTATGTCAGTAAAAGCAAATGGTAAAATAAAAATATTTTGGGATTGTGCTTTTTAACAGCATAAATGGATAGATGAAATCAAATACTATTGCTAGTAGGGGAGAATAAAGAAAACCACATGAAAAATTATTGTCATATATGTTATTGCTCTAAGGAATACCTATCTAGAAGAGTGGGAAAATGAAGATATATTTAAATATTGAACTTGTGTAAGCAAAGAACAAGGTAAGTTATTGTCATCTGTATCCTGAGGATTTGATTCAGAAACTCAAAGACCTGCTTCAGAAGTTGCCAGAATTCCTTAAAACTTCACAATATCTTTAACAATATCAACAGGCAAACAAACACAATGGTGTTTTTTATTCCACTGAGGTTCCTTTGTGCCAAGCTTTTAGTGCAAATATTTTATATTTCATCACTAAGAAAAAAAACAAAAAAAACAAAAACAAAAAAATCCTGGCCAGATTTACAAAATAAATTCCAAGTTTGGAATTCAACTATTCAAATGATAATTTTAAGGGGAAAATATGTTAGGCTCTGAAATGTTTATTATCTTTTTAGTGAAAATGATAACTTGATTGTTACTATATTTAAAAATTTCCTCCATGTTTTGATATGTCTTTTAAAAAAAATTTTAAAATTGTAGCAGAACCTTCAATGTTTCAATTCATCATTAAATAGCCATATGTTTTGTATGTGGTTTTTTTCTACCATTAAATTACTGTGTCTATTTCAGTGATTTCCTTTGCCTTTAGGACTTGGGCCGGGATAAATTCCTAAGCCCTGAAACTTACAATATTCAACATTCAAGTAAATTTTACTTTTATTCATTTAAATGCTACCCCAAAGAGATTTGTTCCATAGTAATGCAAGAAATCATGACCAATTAAGTGATCAAACCAGTTTTTAGAATTTTCATGAACAAATTTGCTTTATGCTTTTAACTTCTCTCCTAACATAGCGCTCATCAAAATATGTGCATTAAGTACTTTAGAAAATGTAGTTTCAACATGTATCAATATTAATGTGATATCACCAACAGATGATGAAAGCTTCTAAAAAATATAAATAAAATAGAGATCATACTACCAGCTTTAAAATCCCAAACTGATTTCATTGAAGTAGTATAAGTCAGAGCTTCTAAATATGTTGTGAGAAAGTGAAGCAATGGGAAAGATGATATGAAAAATAACCACAAGGTAAGTTAAAGAAGCAATAAAAGGCAAAAAAAACCCCAATTCTACTAGTAATCTGAAGTTTCATTCTATTTTTTCCTTCATGTCAGCTCCAAAATAATTCACAAGAAGACAGCTGGGTTTGTTTTTAATTCCTTCTTCTGGCTTCAAGAATTATATAAAGTGAGTGGAGGTTTTCCTCTTTTCTCATTGTCTGCAGAAACTCTCATCTCATCTGCACAGTATCTGCCAGTGAAGGTTTCTGTGTGACTTATACTGCATCATGCTTCTTAACAACAGCATACAATAAAAGCCACAGCAACACTGAGAGGCTGAAATATTACATGACTTAGAAGATGTTTAGAAAATGAAAAAAAAAAACCAAACAATTAAGAGAGGAAGATGTAATCATTGAGAGAAAATTTTATTTATAGAATACAGACACGTACTAAATAGGAAGAGGAACACATAGAAATATAAAAAGAAGAGGGACAGCAACAAAATCAGAAAAAGTAAGTTGATCTGGCTCAGGAGAGGGAATTAAAAGCTGCAAGAACACAAGAAAAGTGAATTTTGTCTATCACACAGTAATTCCTCCTGGTCCACTTTTTTACTGGCTGTAGAGCAAATTTTTAGATTTTTTTTTTTTTTTTTTTGTGAGGAGTGTCTCTGGATAAGCATAATATTCTTATTTTCTTGACTGCCATTTGACACCATAAGTGTCACACAGACATATATTTCATACATCAGGGTAATCCCCTGGGTTCGCTGTGATGAAAAATTGTACTTTGTGAGAGGGAATATGGTTGAAAGACATGCTATGACTATGCCTAAGCCCTTGCTTCACAGCAAGAATGGTTGAGATTGGAAGCACTCCTGCAGGTTTTCTTGCTCACATACACCTAACTTGTTGCTCTTGCCATCCCAGTTGCTCATGCAAGTTCAGCTAGAGCAGGTTGTTCAGGACATTGTCCAGTTGAGTATTGAGTATCTCCAAGGATGGAGAGTGTGCAACTTCTCTGAATGGCTTGTTGTGGTGTTTGACCACTCTTGCAATAAGAAACTGTGATCTTGTATTCAGGTGGATTTCCATGTGTTTTCATTTGATAGTCTTGCCACTGGACAAAGAAGAATCAGATTTCCTCCGTTTTGTTTGCACTGATCTGGTTCTGTCTGGGATAGGATGAATTTTCTTCCTGGCAGCTGGTGAAGTGCTACATTTTAGACAGAGTGTGAGAATAATGTTGAAAATTGATGTTATAGCTGTAGCTTACTCTCAGTCAAGATCTTCTGAGTTTCCCATGCTCTGACAGTGAGCAGATGCTCAAGGAGCCAGGAGAGAGCATGGCTAGAAGAGCTGACCTGAACTGGCAAAAGGCATATTCCATGCCACAGGATGTCAGCATGGATCCCAAACAACAGGGGAGAGTTGTTTGGGGTCCATAAATTGCTGCTTAAGGACAGGCTGGACATTGACCAGTGAGTGCTAAACAGCTGTGTTGTACATCACTGGTTTTGATTGTGTTTTATTCCTCTCTCTTTTTCATACTTCTTATGATTATGATTGTAATTATTGATATTATTATTTTTTTCCCCTATTTCAATTATTTAACTATTCTTAACACACAGATTCTATCTTTTTTCACAATTCTACTATCCACACCACTGGAGTGAGGGATGTGCAATGTTTGTTTTTTGATTGGTTTGTTTTAGTTTGGGTTTTGTTTTTTGTCTATTTTGTTTTAAAAGCCAGTTTATTCAAAGACTGATTGTTCATTTTCCATGCCTTAAATCTCAAAGACAACACTTGAAATTTTCTTAAGAACTTTGCAGCTGGGGTTCCTAGTGAGAACACATTCCTGAAGTTTACATTGTAACTGAAAGAAAACATAGTATAAAGGGAGATGAGTAATGAAAATAAACAAAAATTTTGTCATTCTTGCTATATAGATAGGACTGTATATTCCAACATCATATGAGTAGAGAGAATCATCTACATTTTTAATAAAAAATATTGGCAAAAAATGGGATAAATTAAATATTTTTACTGAAAATGCACAATACTACTTTTCCTTTGCCATATCACATTCAGAGCTCCTAATATTTCCAAAAGAGTTGAAATTAGATATCTAGATATTCAAGATTCTCATCTGGGGCTAGATTTTTTCAGTAGAAGTGTATAACTGGTGATATATTGAGTGGACAACTGGCATATGGGTGACTCTTGAAGAGCTATAATAAATGATGTTACATCAGGCTACCATCCAGTCATCAGTGGGGCTCTCAGTGGGGCAAAATTTTAGGGCCTCTGCTCTTTAATGTTTTTATAAGTTTTCTGGATGTGTGATTAGAATGTAAGTAACTAAGTTAAACTAAGTAAGTTTGCTGATAATAGTGAGTTAGAGCTGTGGGAGTCCCTTGAGGGTAAAGAGACCTTACAGAGAGACCTGGGTAGACTGAGCAGCTGGGCAGCAAACAACCATATGGAGGCATAATCCTGGTTGTAGTTACAAACCTGGGGACAAGAGGCTGAAGAACAACCCCTCAGAAAGCTATCTGGACTTTCTAGTCAACAGAAAGTTGAATATGAGTCAGCAGTGTGCCTTGGCAGCCAAAAGGACTAACCCTGCCCTGGGGTGCATCAGGCACAACATTGCAGACAGGCAAGAGAGGGGATTGTCCCACTCTGCTCTGCTATGGTTTGGCTTCAGCTTGAGTACACTGTATGCAGTTACAGGCACATCTATACAGCAGGTATGTCCAGAGTATGCCCAGAGTATGCCCAGAATATGTCCAGAGCAGGGAGACTCGGATAGTGAAAGGTCTCAAAGGCAACACTTTGCGGATCGACTGAGATCGTTTGGCTTGC
>VZTB01017507.1:4368-33115 GCA_013397245.1 Thryothorus ludovicianus
ACAGCTTGTTCAATAGCATTTCCTTTTTTTCTACATGTTCTTTGTTTTAGTTAAATTATTTTATACAAATTATTTCTCTTTAGCAACAAGTGGAATGAAAGTTGAACAGAAATACAAGGGTTTTTTCCATTTGAATTTGTAGTTCAAGTCACATTTTTTATATGGGATATTATGCTTATCTCAGTCATATTTCCTGTGATGTAAATTTGTCTTATCTAATGCAGGGTAACACATATAGTCTGATTAATGAGAATACACTAAATTAGGATTGCATACCATTCCATAAAATCAATATCTTTAAAACTAATTTAGGATATATAAGTTCATGACAGTTTAGAGAGCCAAACTGATTTTTTCTATTTTATTATTTTGTTATATGAAACAGTTCCAATTTCAGTAAGACATGTTTTCAAGAATTGTGGTTTATGGCATTATATGTAGTATGAAAAATTAGGAAAGGTTTTTGAATTACCTTGGAAAAAATGACATATTGTTAACCAACAAGAAATAATTCAATATACCAATCACCATCTTCTTCTATTGCCTTTGCTTAGGAAAAAAAAAGAATACTTTACATGAAGCTCAGTACTATTTGAAAAGAATCTCCTAAATCAGAATGGTTTCAGAGGCATATCATCAACACTCTCATTAAAAGATTTTCCTCTATTTAATTAAATGTTATCACTATATGTATGTATGCACATGAATATACGCAGAACTCTTTTCAGAAACATAAATGCAAGATTTTTATCCATCAGGTTATGCCTTTGACACATTATAGTAACTTCTCCTTCAAGATTCATTTTTGTTCTTGAGACTAAGAATACCTACCTCAGTCTATCAACAGTGTCTGAAAATACACTAGGCCATGGAGCTTGGAAAGCAGCTCAAGCTCCTTTAGGAGTTTTTTTGATGACTCCTTTAAAAAAAATGATGGTTGTACATTATTGTTAATTTATCAAAAGAAAAACAAACAAAAACAACAAAAAAAGAAAAAAACAAAAAAGTAAAAAAGAAAATTTCATCGATTACCAGTTTTTATTGAAGAGATTTCACAGAGTTCAAATTAAAGTCCTGTAATGAAAGTTATATTGACTTATTTCTAAACTATCTCTGCACTATATTGCATTTCTTGTGAATGTTTTGTCAGTGGCACAGAAACAGGAGAAATATATTAGGACAGAGGAATGTCCTCGTCTGTCATTAAAAGGAAAAATGTGCCTAATGCCTTGCTGTCCATAAACTGTCATGTAACATTTTAATGGAAGAATTTCAAGGTAGCTAAGATATGTATAGTCTACAGCATACTGTACAATGATTTGCAAAAAAACGTGGCATAAGATCTGACAACTTTTATTTCAGGCATGAAAAGCAGAATACTACTCTTTGGAGTTAAACATTTTTAAAAGTAAAACATGTACATATATAGAGAGCAGCTTCAAATATTCTTAGATGTTACTTTGCACTATAACCAACATAAAAGTTAAAATATGCTTAGATTATTTGAAAACTAGTCTATTTATTTTGAGCTTAGTGTTTTGCTACAACAGTAGCAAAATCGAAAGAAACAAAAGAAAACCCTGAAAATTCAGTCTAGGCATTTGAAAAGTATTTAGATGTCATTATTAGTTGGGTCTCAATGGTGATGTTCAAACTGATAGATTAAGGGAAGATTCACTACATTAATTTCAGGACATTGATTTTCAGTTCATAACAGCTGTTAAGGTGTTGGTTTTTTGTTTTTTTTTTAAATTTTCGTTGTGCATCTGTGTTTCAAATCTAAAATGCTGGCTTCAAGGTCAGATGGATGTAGCAATTTTAAGACAAAATACTGACAGGCAGTGTTGTTCCTGAGAGGAAAAAACTCTCATGCTTCTGTAGAAGGACTTTCATAAGGGACAAGTAATTGTGCATATTCATATTGTGCCTATATATTCTGTTCTTAATTGTTTTTGGAGGAAGAAGGAGACAATTAGCAATGTGTTAAATCCAAAAGATTTAACATTAACTCCATTTCTAAATATATTTTCAGTTATTTGACCCACCTTATGAAACAACAGATCAGCAGGTTAGTATTTTTGTCAGTTCTGCCAGCGACATGCAAAGAGTTGTTACCACAGGTAAACAGTTAAGCTCTTAATTGTAATATTCTTCATGCTTTTATGGTGCTACCTTCTCAGGATAGAGTTGCTCATGTATTTAATAAATGAAGAATGTGTTAGTTAATATACTAAAATTGGCAGACAATTTAGTGGGATCTGAGTGTACTTTTGAAAGAATCTGCGGATATTGGAAAAACTCCAAACCACACAGGAGACCTCTATATTCATGTCAGCAGATGGGATTTTGTTTGAAAATGCAGGGTTGCAATAAAAATTTGGGCTACTGCTGGAGTTGTTTGGTTCCATGAGCTTTTAATGACCAGCTGTTTTCTGTGTCCATGGTTACCCTGAATGTTAAAATATCCTTTGCAAAAAAATTATTTGCATATTTATCTTTAATTATTTTATACTGCTATACCTAACTACTGAAAAATCCTAAATAAAAGTGTGTAATAGTACAGTACTGATTTTGCCTAAGTAAACACACCTAGGTAAAATAGCCTAGGTATATCTAAATTAATAAAAAGTCTTATTTCTTTAAATTTCTTTTCATTTTGTAATTAAGACTCATAAAGAAATAAGATACTGTATGGACTAATAATGATCTTACATAAAAACAAATATGATCATAGAAAAGAAATTCATCATTGCAAGGAAAAGAATATGTATAAATAGCAAAGATTACGCTGTCTTGGCATCTTTGTTAAAGTGCTGATGTCAGGTTGCATAAGGTATAAATTATAGGGTTATGAAGTCCTAATAGAAAATAATTAAATTTATGAGATTGTCACAGAACATTATGTAAGATACACAGAGACTTTTGTCCATGACTATATTGTATATGACTATGGTCTATGACTGTCTCAGTCTTTGTAAAGAGCTTCAACATTTACCGCTTCATCAGAATTAAGGATCTTTTAAACCTAAAAAAAGTATTTTTGTAGAAAAATTAATAAAATAATAGAAAATATTTTAAATATATGAATTATGCTGCATTATGCACTTAAATAGAGTATTGCAGTTAAACACTGCATTTAACACCTGCCTGCATTTTCTTGTACACTCAATTTTTTAAAATGTATTCCTATACTCCAAATCAGTCAAAGATATTTTCCTACTGAAAATGTCCTGTTGTTGCCCTGCAGTCAAGTGAAAGTCACTTAGCATCTTAAATTAATAGTAAGGAGAAGAAGATAATTTATCAGGAAGTAATCCAGATGCTTAAGTAGGTATGCTAGTGTCCTTCATAAAAAAGAATATCATGCTTAATCTGCTTCTCTCTGAGTCTTAAGGGCAGTCAAGTGAACTGCCTTCATGCATTTCCGGAAGCAGAATCTTCATGCCTTCAGAAGACTATTTTATGACAACATAAATATTTTTTTTCTTTCGACAGTGATTCTTTACAGAAGAAGGTGCTTTACAGTATGTAAGAAATACAAGTATTATTTAGATTAAATATCATTATTCATTTTTTATACAAATCAAAATCCTTCGTGTCTATTACTTCAGAGATCTTTCCAACTTTGGCTGATATTTTTTTTTTATTTTTTGTGATCTATGTTTAAAATAATATTTTCAAAAAGATATCTTTTGATGCCCACTAGACTTAGTAGAATAATAGCTTCAGTTTAAGGAACTAGATTGCCAGGGACAAAGCTGACACAGAACTACTCTTGCACATTGCCCTTAACTAGACTAAGTTTATAGTTTTAAGTAAATGTTCACTGATTTAATTTAAAGGAATTTTCAATTTCAATTGAAGTCAGTTTTTATTGACACAAGGTGTTAACATTTTAGCCTTTCCACAGACAGAATCTTGGCTGTGTAATTGTCTAATTTAGTGTCTGTCAATACTTTAAGATTGGTTTGCTCTTAAGTGCTACTCAGAAAAACAGATTTTCGTTCCCAGTAATGATGTCAAATAGCATACCTGTGATAAATTTGAGGTTTGATATTAAAACAATGACACATTTATGTTGGGAATGGTACTGAAGAGTGTCTGAACTCAAAAAAATCTGCATAAAGCTAAAAAGACTCCCTTAGATATGCTGCTACTTTTAGGCAAAGGCAGATCCCATCTAAATAGCTCTGAAAAATTCAGCTAAAATGTAATGATGACAAAAAGAAAAAGAGTCTATATGTGAAACAAGCCTATAATATTCTTCCCATTTCTCATTATGTGTAATTATATATGTCTACTGGATAAGAAATCTTCATTATGTTATAAAAGCACCCTTTACTGTTGGTGACATGCTGCTGCTCTGGGTTATCAGTTGTCTGATTAGACAAGGATTTGGGACATGCTGTTCTCTGAAGGTGACTCTGCAGTAGATCTTGGGTCAATCACTTCTCTGGTGATTCTCACATCTTGAATCAATCACTCCTTCCCTTTTTTGCATCCTCTCTTTGTCTCTTAATTTTAATTTCTTGTCTTTTTAGACTGTGAAATACTCCTTATTATGCACTTCTCTAACATCTAGAACAGTTGGGATCTAAACTCCACTGTAATTTTAGCACTTCAGCATATAAATATTCCTGAAGGACTTTTAAAATCACTGAGGTTGTGATAATTACAATTATATGAAGTGTTTAAGATAAAATAACTTTCCTGAGTCAATGCTGTAAAAATTTAGCCTGCTGAGTTCTGAAATATTTAGAATGAAGTTTGTTTCAGAACATCTCTTCATTTTATAGTTGGAGGATGCGCCAAGTCTGCTTTTCTTATTTGTGATCTTGAGGAGTTAAAAAAAGATTGCAGCCAACTACTGTTTCAGCTTCTTCCCTTCTGCCCCACTGTTAACCCTGTCTTGGTTTTCTTTTTTTTTTTTCTTTTTTCAGATGAAGATTTCTATTTGAGAGGAGAAAGACTATTGTTAACACTTCTGTTTTGCACAGTAGCTTACTGATTCCTCTACTTTTATACTGATGGTGTTCTGGCAGCCAATATTAACCCCTTGTTCTCTCTTTTAGTCTCATTTTTTTGGTAGTCTTGTTTTGTGAGATTTGTTGTTGTTAATTTTTAAGACAAGGAAGCTATCAGATGTCTTTTAATATCAATGCAATTGTTCAAAGGAATTTTGACTTTGCTGGAAGTTAGATAATGCAAAATTGATGTTTTCTTAAGTGCAGATTACCACAATACTCCATTCCAAAACCAGGTTTTGAAGAGCTGTGCCAGCACAAACAAATGAAGTGGTAAAACACACAAAATCAAGCTCCATCAAGTCAGATGTTGCTGCCAGTTTTACGTGTTCTAGATCAATCAACTGGGAACAGAATGCAAACAAAATATCCATATATTTTACTCTGCACTTGTTTAGATATGGTGGAAATGAGTATCTGTCTCACAGTCAGGTAACAATGTGCACTGACTGCACTCAGAAGGAAGCCACTTCATTATTGATTTGGAGTAGTGTTAAGCATAAAGAAAGGTCTTGATTTTTGAATTTTGATGTTTTGTGTAAACTAGAATTTTGATGTTTAAACGCAAACTATAAAAATAGGTTAGAAAATACTTATTTAAAAGAAAAGAAAAAAAAGCAACACACTCACAAAATAATAAAAAAAAATAGTAAAATTTAAAGTATTTTGTGCAAATCTTACTATGGTTCTCAGTGATTACAGTATTACAGGTTAATAGTTTTTATATATTCAATCCTCTGGGCAGTCAGAAATGATATTTTTAGTAAATTTTCTTATGCTTATTTTATGATAGTATCTTAATTTCAACATCTTGATGCAATCTAATCTGGCTACATATAAGTACATGGGGTACCAAAGACCAAAAATATTTTGACTTATTCATTTCAGTATAAGTTGTATTTATCTGTAACTAATAGTAACTTCGCTGTAGCAAAGAATCCCAACCTTGCACTACACAATAAATTCTAACAATAATTGTAAATTATGAATATACTTGTAAAATAAAATTCAAGAATAGTACTGTATTTTGTTACCAAATTCAGAATAAGTCTAGGAAGGACAGGTGAGCTAGATAATATTGAAAATTGATCATGGCTCAATTTCTCTGTGTGTATAAATTTTCTGTATGTACTTTCTTTGCTATATCTCTGTTTGTTAGATTAAAAATTAGAGAAATAAATATGCTTAATGTTTACCTTTACTTTTTTTTGGCTTATTGTCTCTTTGTTATACTGACTCACATATGAATTGCATCTATCAATAATACTCAATACATTATGGTTTTCCAAACTTTACTAAATTCTTAATTCACAGAGTAGGATGATAACCTAGAAACCATGTTTCTACTAAATAAAGTCAAATAAATCATAAATATGTTATGTGTCTCCTTAGAGAATGGGCTTTGTGGTTCTGATGTTCATATGAAATATCACAGCAAGGTCAGGGTCATAGGCTGTGTATCTCTCCAGGCATTTTATCTCATTTTAGAAAGGATGCTGATAGTAAATCATCCAGAAAGACTTTTATTCCCATTTTCTCATTTCAACACTGTTCTGCCAACTAATCATTTTTTTAATAGGCAACCATTTATTTGTTTTTACATATATACTAAAATATTTTCCTTCCTTTAGCTCTGGGTCAGAGACCATGAAAATGTATCCTTTACACTGGCAAAGCTGTTCCCTCTGTGATAATTCTGAACTTCAGTATAATTTAATGCTGGCGTTTGGTGTACTCTGACTCTCTCAGTACTTGTTGCCCTGTGTCTTCATATATTTTGAGTCTGACATTTGAAATCTTGCCATTGCAACCATTTGAACTGTGTCATATTTTTAGGCGAATCATACAAATGTGGTTCAACCTGCCATATTTCACACTCACTTATGTGTAATAAATATTGGGACCAAGTTTATCATTCTTTTTAAAGGTGCCCGTTGTGACTTGGAGTCAGACTTTGGAAATAGTATTCATATCTTCATGGAGAGAAATTTTCAGAAGAAAAAGTTAAGAAATTATTATTTATAGAGTGTTTTTTTTTAAAGTTGCTCGATATGTATGGTAAGTTTTTGATGTTTCCAGATTGTTTGTAGTGGAGCCAGATAAGATAAAGATGATTTTATGCTGGCCTTTTATGTAGAACATTGGTTTTAAATAAATTTTTAGAAAATCTGTATTAATTTAGACAGAAACTGCCAAAGTAAGTCATTTGCTAGTCGAAAATTAAATGTAACAAATTTCCCCATGAAAATATGAAATGTCTCAGTGCAAAGTACCGTGTTTTACTTCAAACAATGATTTTTCTTTTTATCTCTGAGTATCTTATTCTTCTCATTATGCTAAGCAGTGTCTACTTGTATAACATTTCTGCAGAATTTGAAACCAAGGGAAAAATAGCTGAGATTCAAATATATGGTATTGTATTTCAATACACATGATTGTTTATTGGAATGCATTGACATGAATTCTACTACTATAGAACAGTAAGTACTGTAGTGCTAGAAAGGCATGAGTGTTCCCATTTTCTTTAATTTCTGTGCTCAGTATGGACATTATTCTCAGGTAAAATTTTAAGAAAGAAATTTTTACATGTCGTTTGACTTATCCTAACAGAAAAAAAGTTTTAAATTTTTCTGCAAGTTTTATAAAATGTTGTCTTTAGAATCTAGAACTGCTGTCCAAATGTAATTAAAGTTCTGGTGAAAGATGGGGACATGCTGCTGTGAACTGGTGATATTACAATGAAAAATCATAGACACACTGAGATTTTTCATAAATAAATCAGATAATGGAGAATTGGAGTATGATAATAAAAAGCAAAATATTCTGAAAATTTATCAAATAAATTTCTCTCTGCATGGTCAGTAGGCTTTACAAATCTGTGGATGTTTTTATAATGTGAAGACAGAGTATGGAGTATTTTCTCTTTCAAATATCTTTATGATTCACACTTGTAAAAATAGAGCAGATTTTCAGTGAATATGCTTGATCTTCAAAGTGTATGACTGGGCAGAGTAGATGTGTGCATAGGATTTCTGTTTAGTGTTTGCTAGAAATCTCCATCTGAGGACAAAGATTTGTTACTAACTCAGGCTTTGAAACACAGTTATCAGAAATCTCAACAAGAAAGAACTTTCTATCATTTTGTAATTGTGTGTCCTGCTTTAAGGCAAATTTGGGAGAGAAAAAAAAACAAACCTCTGGATGGAGTCCCTCTAGAAAAACAAATCCAAACCCCCCCTCCCTTTAGCTGAATCGGGACAGAAAAAAAATTTCCTTGGAGGAAAGTGGAAAAAAGTTGTTTATTTAACAGACAAAGCACTCCCCAGCCCAACAAATGAAGGAACAACACTGAACAATAAAAAAACCTCTGTGTGCCCCGCAGAGATGCCAAATTCAGAAAGTCTCTCCCGTGGCTGTAGCTCGGCTCAGTTGCTGTCGCTCCCTCAGGGCTGGGAAAGGCCGGGCCCAGGCCAGGCCCGGTGGGACACAGGTGGGAGCTCCTGGGGCCCTTTGGGTGTTTAACCAGAGCAGNATCCAGGCCGGTTGGTTTAAATTTTTTTTTTTTTTTTTTTTTTTGTAATAAAATTATTTTCTGGCCTTATTGCATTAAGTGGCTGGGAAGAGTGTATAAAGAAAACCCCCATGGTCTACTGGCTAATTTTTTTGCGTCACACAGGAATTAAAATAAAATCAAACTTAATCAAGCCTCATGAATGAATAATGAAGTTGCACATTAAATCTTAATTGTTTTTTCTAAAATATAACAAAGATATTTGAAATAATTTTTGCAATGAAGCTTCATTTACATTAACACTTCTCAGTCTGACAATATTTCATGTTCCCTAATACAAGTGATGAGTTGCCTTCTTAATTCCTTTCAATATTTTATTATCTTTTTTGTATCAAAATGTTTAATTTTTTTAGAATTACATGGGAAAAAAAGAATTTATAACCTTATGGAGTTAGGTTCTCTGATACATTTCCATGAACTATACAACAACACAATGATTAACCTGAAATATCTCAGTAATTTTTTAATTCATATTCACATATTATTATGTTCTACGTTTGAAATAATTTATTTTGTCAGATCCTAGAAATGATACATCTTCTTTACAATTGATCAAAAAGCATTTAGCAGCATACTTCTGATAAGGTATGGAGATTTTTGAGGTGTTCTGTCTTGAAAAAAACTAAGTTTACATATTTTTTTTTAAAAAAAACACTCAGATTTCAAATTGATTTTGTGAAATTTAGGGAAAAATTGAAAGTTCATGCATGCCCTGTAAAAGGAACACATGGGTAATGAAAGAAAATTGATATGGTACTTTTAAATGACAGAAAATGCCAGTTTAAAGTAAATTAAGGTAATAGTATAAATGTTTGACAACAAAAGTTTGAGATTATTTGTGGTAATTAATATTTATTTCATATTCCTAAGACTAACTGCTTCCTAAAGTGACACCTTTGGCATAAAAGGGTAATATTAAGTTTTACAGTGTATGCAGAATAATTCAGAGTGTTTTTAAATTCTAATTCAAGTCCTTAGGATGTAGAATTCTGTAGACCTCAGTAACCATGGTTATTATTTCTTCATATTGAGCATTTACTACATTATCTCATAGAATTAATGTAATAATGGAGGGAGGAGGTGGTGGTGGTTCCTTCTTTAGGGTGATTTCTGCTTTGGGATTACTTGGTTTGTTTGTTTTCTATCACATCCCTCATAAAACATTAAATTCTGTGGCATTAGTTGCCAAGACTCAGCTGTAGCTCACACCACCCGAGATTTCCAACTTGACTTTTTGTAGACCATTAATTTCATGTAAATCTGCCCATTGTATATAAAACCAATGTTGCTTTTCATGTTATGGCATAGCAATTGAAACATAATTTATTCAAACAGCTACAAGTTCACACTTCTCTTACTTTAGTGTTCAAGATTTCCAAGTTCAATATTTATTCTGGACAGTACAGCTTGATTATTCATGTTTTTTTCTTGTCTTGGTCATCTGACAGTGTTTCCAAGGAATAGATTTTAGTTTTCCTGCTCTAACACATAAATTTGTTAGTTCACTGATGGATTTCGTTTGCTGTTTGTATCTATTGTGAAGATAAAATTGTTATAAGCATTAAGCGCTTCAAAAGCCTTGCCTATTCCAATGCACATTTTCATGACTCTGCAAGTTGAAATTTTGGCAGTATGACCCTGTAGATCCAAGGCTTGACTACATTATTAAAAATTTAAATTGATTCTCTTTGATAGAATATCTGTATTTTGCTATTATATAAAAGATTATTGGTTATTTTTGCTTCTTTTTTTTTTTTTTNTTATTTTTACTTCTTTTTTTTCCTGAGAGCCTATTTCATCACTTCAAAACACGCTGGTTTTATAGTCAAATTAAACCCAAACCACTTCCAGCAATTCCAGCCTGGAACAAAATCAGAAAGTTCTTTTTAGGGGGCTGGTTCAAGGTTAGACTTATAGGACATATGTATATAGGACAATGTTATTTCTTATCAGTCTTCTCCCTTGGCTTTGTTCTATCTTGCATTCTTTCTTGTATGCCATTCCCTGCAGAAATGAGCATCATTCCCTGAGCCTCTGTTTATTCCTATTATTTCATGGTTAGTGAAAATACAGAACCCCAATTCCTTTGTTCATTTCATTTGAGTATTACTCCTTTCCATTAGTATTTTTTGTCATTGTTTTTATTACAAGAAACAAAAGGACTCTATTATAGCAAAGAAAACACCAGAAAATAATTGCATTGCAAAATTGTAAAATGTATAGAATTGAAACTGGAATTGTTTACTTCACCCCACTTTTATGGGGCCGGCAGTGGTGTTATTTTTTTGTTGTTTGTTAAGGAGTTTTTTGGTAATTTCATCTGTGAGCCTGGGGCTAATGTTCTCAGTATAAGATTTGACATACAGAGAAATGGCAGCAGAGAAATTTTGAGAAAATACTGCTGCCATTATATGGATAGGTGAGGAATATTTAATTAAATTATATTCTGAAAGGGATAATTAAAATGGTACAGGCTCATATACTGTATCTGTTGTTGCTCTGGGAAGAATTCTACTTGTAGAATGATAACTTTTTATGTGAATAGTCCCTGAGTCATCCACTAATCAAGATGAGTCATCAGGGTTTCTTAATTTTTAGTTTTGTAGTGGACCTCTAGAGACTTTTTAATTTATTAATTTGGTTAATTAGTTGTGTATTTTTCTCCTTGTTCAGATTTATTCTTTATTGGACTGAATTTTTTTAGATAAAAGTGGGCATGTTTAATATTTCAAGCTGTAGTTGTTAGAAGGTTTCACTGCTAATTCTCCGAAAATTCTGTGGGGTTTTATGTCTGCAGTAGAAGTTGAAGCACGTTGTGACTTATCACTCCTTCTTTGTTGTTACTTCCAGAAATGATCAAAGTCTGCAAGGTTTCTTGGCAAAAATATAAATTAGTCTGTTTAAAAAAGGCAGCTTTGTGAACACATTTCTCTAAAAAGGCCGATTAACTGTTGCATAAAAGTAAATTCAGTTCAGAATATTCAGGAGAAGAGATTAAGAATAAAATAACAAATCTAGCCTAAGTTTTGAGGAGGAAAAAAAAGAAAAAGTCTTTATTTTAATAGCATGCCTTTATATATTAAATTGTGTTACAGACTTTATTCTTTTCTTTTAAAATTCTGTTTATATTGCCATTTTTCCTTAATATGAAGTAAAAATGCTGTAAACTTTATAGCATATTATTCTATACATAAAATAATTTATTTTCCGTTTGTACAACAGAAGATCTGACTATTCTTAGTAAATTACACTTCTTACATAAGAAAATCCATATTAATGCCTTGTGTCTCTGGAAATTAAAATCCTCTCTCTTTCAGAAATTAATAAGGAACATTATTGAAGTTCTGGAACTCATGTAGATTTTAGAGAATGAAATTATGTTTTCAGGATTTTTCAAACCAAATTAATTGCAACTGATAAAAATCTAAGTTTAAAACATAGTGTTTGATCTTCAACCTACAAATATTATACTTAAGCTAAAGTCTTTAGTGGTAACTGACTTGTAAAACATTAACCATCTACATTTATTCTATTTTATTATCAATCCAATATATTTCTTTAAAACAGGCTAATTAATGTATACTATTTGCACTTATTGTGCTTAATAACACACTGGAATATAGTCAGTCTCAGTTGTAGAATCTGGTATCATCTTTTATTTCTAATTAAAATATTTGGTAATTAAAATCAAACATGCTGTGTTTTCCAAAATTTTCAAAGTCCTTAAAAACCATTACGTTTTCATCAAAAGGAAAACTGAAATATTAAGTTCTACATTTTAGTCAGACATAAATATTTCAATTTCAGTAACATTCTGGAATCAGAGGATAATTTGGGTTGTAAAAAACCTAAGAAAAAGAGGAGATCCACCCCAACCCTATGCTCAAAGAATTGACTCAGAGAAAATGTGGTTGCTCAGAGCCAGTCAATGCTTTGGATGTTTCCAGAGGCAGAGATGCCACAACTTAAGAAAACCTCTCTTTTTGGAACTTTACCAGCGTGCATTCAATAAGAGTCACCATCCTAAACACAGTATATGATATCACTACCGATTAATAAATTATTAGTAAATATTGTCTGAGGAAATAAGCACAGTGTGCTTCTGAGATACCATCTGTATATTTGCAATAGTTCTAAAGTAATAAAGCAAAGTTTTTGAGAGGATTCTCAAAGAATGGAAGAGAGTAAATTAAATGGGTAAATTTATATCTATTTTAAGCAAGCAAAATGCCATTGATTTAGACAAAGCAATGCATTTCTGTCTCAGCCCAGGAGCTTCTTTAAATCTTGTCAGTTGTAATCTCACACTAAGTTTATTTTATGTTCTGTGTTTTTTCATCTACTTATTTCTTCATTTAATATTACATTTTAATTATTCAAGATCTCTTAAGTCTTAGATAAATAGTTTTGATATCTTTTTTCACACTAGTTTCGTAATGATTATGACAACAGTTGTTCATTAAATATACCAAAAGTATGAATCATTGTAAGACTTCCAAGCCCAGAAAGAAAAAATCTTTGATGAAGTGAAAGAGGTGATTCCATTACTTCCACAAGATGCAAGAGTGAAATATAAGTTCCCTTTTTTATAAGAAACTCTCAAACTTAAAAAACTGATACCTGATACCACATAATGGGATTAGGGCTAATACTGGTTCTCTTACAGTCAGGAAGAAGGATATTTGTCTCTAGCATTGAAGGAAAGGGCAAGATATATTTGTTCCTCTCAGGACTAAGGCTGGAACAAGAGGCTAGATATAAAATGTCTCTGTTTAGACATTTCTATGGTCAATGCGCATTCTCAGTGACAAAGTGAATTTGTCTCTCAAGAGGACAAAAAAAATAAAATTCTGAAGTTTGTGTTCTGAACAAAACAATTACCTTGCAGTCAAAATAAACAGACATTTCTGCAGCTCTCTGAATCATGGATGTTTACTGTATCATTTTTCCCTGTGGTCCAAGAATAAATGTTCCATCTGCAAAATGATTAAATGGATTTCATAGGTAAACTCATTTACGATTCCATTTTAATGGAGTTACCCTTCATTAGAGGCTGTCATTCAAAATTAATATGAGGAGCTATTATTGAGATACCAAAAGTGAAGAGCTGAATGTCATAGTACTCATTTTTCATAAGTATGGATGTTCTTGAAATGAGAATTGAGCACTCTGAGCAGATTGATCAAATACATAGTTGCGTTTTTATGTCAATTTCTCCTGTCAGTCAAAGCATGGCAAACTGAAGGAGAAAATACAACAGAACAAATATTCAAAGCAACAAGCACAAACAAAATAATGTCCTTCCCTTGTCCTTTTTGCTTATAACACCTGCACAGTCATGGAGGAAGGGTCTGGCTTCATTGTTTGTTGTTTTTTTTGCTGGGTGTTTTTGTTGTTTTTGTTTGATTTTTTTTTTAACAATAACTCAAATTATTGAGTACTCAAAGAATTCATATTTCAAAAGAAATAAATGGGCACTGAGTTTGTACAAGTTTAGTGAGACAGCTAATTTTTATATCACCACTGGACTTATATTTTTAACTAGAAGTTTACTTGACAATGGAAAAAAAAAAGAGTAAAGAACTAATATCAAGTACAATTGTATTTTCAGTAAATAGAGTGTGCAAAATATCTCTGTTAGCCTTTCTGATCGTTTACTGAGTATTATATATGCCCAGAATGATGTACTCTTATAAATTACTTCCTAATGTAATTAACTGTATTTTCTACTCGTTTTCTAGTAGAAATCTGTATTTCTGCTCTCTTTAATAAAAGTCTGTTTTGTCCTTCATATGTAATCATACCTTTTAGAGTATGACAATGTGTAGTCATACTTGGTGTGGGTGTTTTTTTAAGGTATGCATTTTTGTGTCCTTTTAAAACATATAACGTCTTTTGCTGTCAGCTAGTCAAGGGGAAGAAATATTTCTTTGTTGCTGCTATTCTATCAACTCAGCTTATATTTTGTCGATAGTAATGCTATTAAAATTTACATGTAATAATTAGTGTTATTTAGTTTGATTAAAACATGCATCCGCTCCTGAAAATTATGATGCTTCAATTTTATTTTACTGTTTGCTCTTATTATAATGACAAACCATTGTCAGTAATTAGAATATTGTTTACTTCAAGAAAGTGGAGTAGTCATCTGCCTTCAGCAGCATCTGTGTGCAGCTACCATCTGTTCTTCTCAGGCGGTCATGAAATACTGTCTGCAAATTTTCTTCCTTTCACTCTGTGAATGGTGTCTAAATGTCTTAATATTTGCTGCTAAGCAAAAAGCAACTTTTTGTGTATAAAGTTAATAAGAGATAGCGTAGTATTATTTTAAAATACAGAAGACATTATATCTCAGGAAATATCTTCAACCTTCAGAAGATGAAGGTCCACTGAGACCTTACAGCAGCCATCCATACCTAAAGAGAGCCCACTGGAAAGCTGGGCAGGGACTTTTTACAAAAGCCATGTAGTGATAGGACATGGAGGAATGTCTTCAGTCTGGAAGAGGATAGATTTAGATCAGCCATTACGAGGAAATCCTTTACTATAGGAATTGCTAGGCACTGGAAAGAGTTTGCACAGATAGCTTGTGGATGCCCCATCCCAGGGTATGTTCAAGGTCAGGCTGGATGCAGCTCTGAGAAACCTGGGCTTGTGGAAGCTGTCTCTGCCCGATGCAGTGAGGTTGGAACCAGATGATCTTTAAGGTTCTTTCCAATTCAAACCACTCGGTGTTTCTATACATATTATTATCTACTAATCTGCAAAGACTATGTTTCTATGATGTGAAATCTAGTTTTCACTATTGCTTTATTTATTTGTAATAATTTATTTATTTATAATAATTTAAGATATTTATTTATTTATTTGTAATAATTTCCACAAGAAAATGTGCCGTAAAAGAGAGATGGCAATTAACTAAAGCCCTCTGTAAGTTTAGAATTTATTTAATTATCAGTAAAATCTAGTAAATTTTTTCATCATGACAACCTGTTGTTAGGTTTATAAGGTTGCCTTTAGACTACTCATAAATAAGGCAATGTATTTTTTCTCTTGAGGAAGTAAAGAATTAAAATAAAGCCAGTTTAGCATGTGCATCTCATTTATATTTTAACAAAAGTCCCATATATAGATATGCTCAGAGAAATTGTATTAATCCTGGGTTGTGGTGAATAGACACTGTAGAGAGGAATGAGCCACATTTTGACCTTAAAATTCTTTTATTTCATATCTTTTTCAAAATATTTTTAAAGCTGTAGTAAATTTTATTTTATTAGTGTTAAATTCCTTGCAATTGTCACAAAATATGCAAGGCAGAATTCTGTATAACTTCTATACTGCAGTTTAGGATGTATTCTATGACTGTGACCTAATTAGTGATGAAGTTGGAGATGGAAACTTTATAAACCTACATTTGGGGCCAACCTCTTTGACAAAAAACTTCCTATATCCATTTGAACTGGTGTTATTTTGCATTTCGTATCTGCTTTCTACAGCAAAATGTTCTTATGGGTTTTTTGTACCATTACTTGACCACAAGCAGATATAGACATCCTCCATGAAAATATAGAACACAGAAAATAATTTAAAAAGGGGGGGGTGGGAGGGGGGAAGAGTACTATTACTAAAATGATTTAATTAAAACTCAAAGACTACTTTTCTGAAATTAAAGTAAGAATGCAAAGGCAAGTACTTGATATAATTATTATCTGTGGTTTATATTTTGCCTTAATTCTCTTTCCTCCACCCTCAGATTCTGAATATTGAAATGGAAATAGAAAGAATATAGGATCATAGACAGGGAAAAGTTTGATTGTGTAGAACAGGATATACATTTTATTAATCAATAATAGTTTCTAGATTCAACCAGACATAAAGTCAACATAAGCTTTTCATATGTAATTTGAAATTCTTAATCTAAATGCAAGGTTAGAGGTAAGAAATATTCTGGGCAAAGGGGTACCACTGTGGTGGCCATTCTGATTAATCTTAATTTATTGTCAGTATTTTCCTTCCACTACTTTATTTTTTTAAAAATGCACATACATAAAACTTGGGTAAACTTAAGTGATGAGGAGGAGAAACACTCTGTAGTATTTTAATCAAAATTTAAATATACATTATTAAAGTGCTGATACTTCCTAATTCTTGACAATATTCATCAGAATAATTGCTGATTGATCTAGTGCTCAATGTAAGTTTGTTTCAGGAAACTGGAAAGATGAAAAATGCCCACTTAATATGTGCACTGAAGTGTTAATTATAAGTTAAGTTCTGCTGATTTCATAAAGCTGAAGTCACATTTTCACATCAGCATTCAATGAACATACATTACTAATGAGTAAAAATGAAATTTCTATTAAAGATTCTTAATAAACCATAAAAAGTAGATTGGAAAAATGACGGTTGTTCAATTTTGCCATAAATAAAGGAAAACCATGAGAAAATTAATCTAATAATCTTTATAGCGACAAATCAATTTTTTAAAATAAATTTGTAGGAAGAAAAGCCAGTATTTTGCTGATAAGCTGCAATTTTCTGCTTAATAATTATCTTTTAGGGAACAGTCACATTTTATTAAAATGACTAATTAACTCACTGTACTGCTGTGCTAATAGTGAAGGAAGCACACTAAATGAATATTGATAGTATGAGTTTTAATAAGAAAAAAAATTAAATAACAATGTGTTCCCCATATTCCATAGCAGCAATTTAAATGCAAATAAAAAATACAAAAAATTACCCCCACTCTCCCCCTACACAGAAGGAATATCCATTCTGGCAAAGGACATTTTTATTCAGGACCTAGTTCAGAAAAGAGACAAGATAATAGGGAGATATCAGTTGTTAAAACACAGTTGATCAGTTCAGCAGGGGAAGATTTCAAGCAGGGTTATCCTCCTTGAACTGAGATTTCAAAAGCTGTAATCTCCAACAATCTAATTTCCTGACTTTTTATGCTCCTCAACAATTGCAAAATCCACATGTCATTTGGAACAAAACTGGGAGAACATATTTTTGAAGAACAAAAATCTTTTCTCTAGGAATGTAATAGATGGATATGTTATAGGACCAACTGAGGCCTCATTGCTACCAACTGCACTTCTCTCACATAATACTCAGAATTTTGGCTTTACTTAACCGGCAATACATCATGCTCAGGGGGGCTACATGGTGTATAAAGTAATGGCAGGAAACTTGGGCTGATGGAAATTATTGCTGAGAAAGGGAACATGGAATAAATAGTAATGCAAAAGCAAATTGGAGATTTTCATCTGTCAGTTTTTTTCCATGTCTAGTCACACTTTGGTTAATCATGTACATAGACCAATAAGAATTTTGGAGTTAAATAAGAGCCCACGCTAAAGAGGAAGGTTAGAGCTAAGAGGTGATTCAAGGTATATGTTAACCACAAATTAGAGATAGTATATACATTGTTTCAAGCAAGTAATATGCTATTTTGGAACAGCTCTTAACTTCTATAGAGAAAGACTTGGCATCCAAATTTACATCCAGCTAGATATTTGAACACTACTCTCATATTTATAGCTTGATAACCTTACTTTGCTTTGGCATTTCTTATTTATAACTATGCAGTCCTCTAAATAATTCATACTGAATATTTGCACTTGTAAAGTGGAGAAAATTGAAAGACTATGAAAAAAAATCTTTCTTCTAGTACCTTCCAACTATGCTTCCAGAATGATGAAGGGAAAAACAGATACCAAACTGGCATTTGGACATATTGGTAGGTTCAGTGCTACATCATGTATCAATAGGAGGTTTAATCTCACAGTGTACTTGTGTGATTGCAAAGGCTGCTAATAAATAGCTTCCTAGTATGGAAATCTGGTATGGAAGCACTTTCATCAGAAGGTGATCAAAATACAAATAAATATTGTCTGTGGAATTTTTCAGCTGATGCTATAAGTTTCTATTATTATTATTACAGTTATTGTTATTATTATTGTTATTTCTACTATTATTCTGTTATTTTTTTAGTGAAAAAGTGTCCTGATTGACTTCCATTCTAACATCATATCATCTCTCTAGTTGAGAGGAAACATTTTTCTTTTGTTTTATTTCTTATTTCTCTTGCTCTTTCTCCTCTCTGGTTAGAATAGTCATGAACCTGAATAATATAGTTTTTCTATTTGAATTAAGCAAGAATTGATGACGGGACTTTCAGCCTGAATTTATGATTGGAGTTATAACAACCAGTTTATTCACAATGTTGCATTTTACTGCAGCAGTTATGGCTAAAAGTACTGAGAAATTATTCATGTCAAAATTAAAATAAAAAATGAGGCTTAAAACTGCAGAAAGCAAAGAAAGCAAGAATAAGGTTTTTGAAAGAAACTGTAACCCAAGGCTAGACCTTTCAAAAAACTGGGAGCTGATAAGGATCGATATAATACTGGAACTCAGAAAGTGTTATGAATGGTTCCCAGGGCTAAAGGTAAATGTGATGTCATGCAACATTTCATAAAAATAACACAGAAAATCAAACACAATCTGTTAATAACAGCCTCAGACAGGATGACACTAAACATAATGTGCTAATATATACTTTATCCCTGCCATTCAGCTCCACATCATCAGTTAAATAAAATTTATGTCTTTCTAAACATATCTGGAAAGAAGCTTTTAACTGGATTTTTTATTTCAATTACATCCAGTTAGGAGTTACTCATGTTCTTAAACAATGCTTGTTCATTTAAAATGTATTATACTCTGGCATTTCCTGTGTTCCTACCACCTTGCAATCACTCAGTAATGAGAATCACCATCAGGAAATGATGGATTGGGTTCCTACTTTGCTCTACTCAGATTAGCAATTTGTTGTTCCAGCTGTAACTCTCAAAAATCACCCCCAAATATTTGATCTCCTAGTTCAGTGCATTTCTCTGTTCTCAGTATGGTAGCATTTTCTCTGTCAAATCACATTCTACATGAGTATTCAAGTATAGAAAATCACTTATTTTGCAATTAGTAATTGTAATAATATATCAGATATAGGAAAAATGCTCACTTCTACAGCCATTGGTGATATTTTTCAATCACAATGCAGTACACATTTACTTTGAATTTATCTCTACTGAAATGGAGTTATTTGCCAGCAAATTAATTGTATAAATAAACCGAGACTTGTTCATACACTGGTGCTCCAAGTGTTGATTAGAGGTTTGGCTGTAGTTCATGCTTTAACTAGAAGCATGTTTAAGAGGTATTGTGGTGACTAAGAGAAAAGCAAGGAATACACACTATGCCAGTCTTTAGCCTTTCTTCAGTGAAAGATCAAGTTATTGTGTCCCTTTAGGTCTTACACTTAAATAATATATAATGTGTGATAAAATAATATATTATGTGTGAAAATATTCACTATACATTTCAAATGCTCTCAAACAATGTAAATGGTCAAATCTATGTGCATTCTTTTCACTCTTTTCTTTTGATGAACACATGGGCAAGAATCAATTCCTCTGAGGTTTTTGGATTCAGGTAGTATTTGGAAAAACAAGTTGAGCATTTTCTACCATATCATCTGTAGAAAATAAAGTTATGATGGAAAATAGATTTGAATAAGACTTTCATGCTTATTCCAGTCAAAGTATAGCACAGCCTCCATAGCCTGCCTGAGCTGAGCCACAAAAGGCAGTTTAGAAAATGTGAAATTTTCACTACATTGGAAAACTGCATGTCCTTACTGTCTACAGACCTTGTCATAAACTGATACATTTGTCAACAAATCTTTATGTAACACTTGTCATATGTTCTGAAATTTGACGCAGTTAGAGGTTGAAATTATTCATTTGTAAAGGAATTATCTACAATATCTCTTAACTTTCTCATCATTCCAATTCCCTTTCAAATGCTAAAGACCTTTCTTAAACATTCAAAGCACAAAAAGGACATTAATCTTCAGCTCTGATTTATAGGAATTTATTCTTTTTTTACATGAGAGGTATGTGGAAATCTCATCAGAATACAGCAATGTCTTTTCTAGTACTATTGAGAAATTCTCATGTGTAATATATAGACAACTGTTCGGACATATAAGAAAAATCCACGGCAATATTTCATAAAGGCATATCTTCCCGTGTGAATAGTCAAAATTGTAGCTCTCTTGGATTGTGACATTTTGTTGGCTAGCTAAAGACTCTCAGATAGTAAGCAATAGGCAGCGTGATGTGGTTGGCAAAATCAGTTATGTTTTCAGTTAGCATTGGCCTAAATTCTTGATTTCCTCGTATATAAGCTCGAGAGTGATATTCTTTTATATGCTGGAGCTCATCATCAAAACCTGAGAACTGAAAAAAAAAAATTAAAATTAAAAGAACATACATAAAATTACATTTTTAAATTAAGTGTTTGATGACTTAGGATATAGTGTACATGAGTTGTTTAAAATTAATATGAGGTAAAATTCTTGCAATAAACAATGATGAAAATGATTCAAAACTCTAGCTGCTGGATTGGCTTTTTTATAATTCCCAAATGTCAAGTAACACAGAATGATGTCCTGTATGTAGCAGAGCACTCTATAATTACTGTCAGGAGTGACACCACTCAGCCTGCTGAGTGAGAAGACTGGGCTTTGGGTTGTCGTTTTTTCTTTCTTCTTGTATAATAGCTGTGCTCATCTATTATACTGCTGTCTGACTAAGTTATTATTGTTGAGATTGCCTTCTTCAGAGCCAAACAATTTTAGAATAACTGGGGTGAAGACTTTTTTTTGGGTGGGTCCATGTTTGGTTTTTCTGTGACACCAAAACCAACAAACCTACAGCTCCCTTCACTTCTATTTGCATCCCATCATCAGAAAAGGTTCTTGCAATTTGTTGTGTTTTTTGGTCTTAAAAAAACAGGTAAGAACATATTGCAGGCTGCTTGACTAACTTCTGCTATATTGCCATCCTCTAGTGACATCTTATGGTCCCCAAATCTTTCAAATTTTTTACTTAGATTTTTAATCTGACATGAACAATAGTGTGACTTGTGAAAAATGTTCCTGGAACAAAGATTAATGATGTTTAAAGACAGGCCATTGAAGAAATATTTTATTTAAGGTTATGTAGAAATACAAAGGAAATATCTTAAAAAGCTCATAATATTCAAGATTTCAAATATTTTGAATAACCTTCATTGTGACACACATAGAAAATACAGAGAAACAAAAAGCATGAAAAATATTTAAAACCACTCTACAAAAGAAAGAAATATTACAATTAAATAACTTGTGTGGTTAATTACAGAACAAGTTATTTAAAGGTGGATATTAGTGTGCAGACAACATCCACCACTCACCCTCCATCAAACAAACAGGTTACTGTGCTGTAGCAGGAGGTTGGGTTTGACAAGCACGATTTGCCCTTGGTGAACCTATGATAGCTTTTTCCAACCCCCTGCTTCATCTGACTTTCAAGAACCTTCAGGAACATTCATTCCATAACTGTCCCTGGGATGAAGTAAGCCTGATTGGCCTGTAATTTCTGGATCCTCCTTCAAGAGATTGTTGTTGATGAGAGTGACATTAGCCTCCTTCTATTCTTCTAGGATGTCCCCTGCCCTGCATGACCTCTCAAGGATCATGGAGAGTGGCCTGGCAATTGTGTCAGCCAGCTCCCTTAACACCCTTGGAAAGATAACGTCAGGGCTCGTCAGGTTTTAGGGATCATGCTTATGTAATCATTCACACACAACTCTTCCTTCACTGACAGTGGCTCTGTGCGTTTTCATCAACCTGGATTTTTATTCCAAAGGCCAGGAAGCCAACAAGAAGAGATAAAGAGACTATTGAGGACATCTATCTTTCTAGATCTCCTTTTTAACATCAGACTAATATTTTCCTTCTGATTTTGATTTTTACATACCTGAAGAAATCTTCTTATATTTTTTGACAGTACTGGCCAATTTCAGTTTAAGCTGAACTTTTGCATTTCTAACTCCATCTCTGCATACCCTGGAAATGCCCTTATTGCTCTCAACATGTGTTTGTGCACTTTTCCATCTCTAACATGATTTTTTTTTGTATTTGAGCAGACTTAGGTGCTTACAGTTAAGCCAAAGGAGTCTCTTGCTCCACCTGTTTTCCCTTATTTTAAAGAGGATTAATTGTTTTTGTGCTTCCAGAACAGTGTTCCTAAAAAGCTTCAGGTACTCAGTAACTCCTTTATTCTCCACGGAAACTTCCTGCAGAATTCCTCCTAACTGAGCTCTGTGCAAGCTGAAGTTTTCTCTTCTAAACCCAGAAACTTTTGTCTTAGAAATAACCTTCAGTGTGCTCAGCAGGATCCCAAAGTCCACAGTGTTCTGATCACTGCAGCCAAGGCTATCAATAACAGAAATAATACAAAGCAGCGTTTCTTGATTTGTGATCAAATTTTGATTGAACTCTTAAGACTTAGTAGCTGTAGTCAATTTCCATTAAAACAGCAAATGAACAATAATAAAAACAAATTGATTTATCCATAATGTCTGGTTGTTGGGGTTTTTTTTCTGGGGTTTTTTTGTTTGTTTGTTGTTTTTTTTAATAAAAATAGTTTTATATAAAGAGCAATTTGTGGCACAACTATAGCGTATAAAATTTATTTAAAAATATTAGAAAGGCTTTCTATCTCAAGTTTATGAATCAGAAGTGCATTTCTTAGTAGTTCAAAAATTGATTTAAGAGAACAGTCCATTTTCTGAAATATGAGAGCAAACTGGTGTTGAAATTTCACAATTATACAAAAACCTAGGGCATGATGCTACTACCTTAGATTGTGAAATAGCTCTCAAAGTTTTCTAAAACTAATACTCTCCAAGTTTGCTAAAGCAAATATGCCTCCTGTGTCCTTATATAAATAATATTCACTGGTAGACAAGAAGTGATTTGAATATATGAGGAACTGACATATGCATATGACCATGAAGAGTAGATATTCACAAAAACTAATATACATCCATGACAGCACCATCCTAAACTGCCTTGATGTAAACTGAGTGGTCAGGAGAGAACAGACAGCTGACTTTGGTTGTCATCTTGATATAATACTTTTTTTCTCTCATTTTTCTTTTGAGTAATTCTCTTTGACCAAGCTTGTCTGGCTGGAATAAAGGTATAATATGACACTAAATCTCAGTTCCCTGAACAAACTGGTCTTACAGGAAGGCATCTCTGCCCAGGGCAGAGAAATTGAAACTGGTTGATCTTTAAGATTCCTCCTACCTTCTGAGATTCTATGATGTCTTATTTTCTCTCTGTGATTTGAAGGAGATCCTTTTTTTTAGGTAAGGACTGTGTTAGTGCACTTTATTAGGGAGAGATTGCAAACCATTTTTCAAATATGTAGGAAATTGTCAGGTCTTTAGCAAAGCAGTTTAAGGTAATAAAACCCTTGACAAACATATAAAAATAATTTGGTCTTTAACCTGACAACTGTCTTCTAGCATATTTTCTAGGAACATGTTTGTGGCAATATTGTGTACAGGAAGAATTTTTTTAATTGATCAGTGTGCAATCATGTAGAAACAAGTATTTACCTACATACATTTACAAACATTTTTAGTTTTTAAAATTAAGTATAGTAACAATGCAGTAGGTTTCACACCAGCCATATAAATTCAGTTATATAAATTCAGAACAGAGATACCATAGCTGAACATTTAGGGGAAATTTTCAGTGTGTCCTGAAAGTTGAAAAATGACAGTTCAGTCAGATCAAGGCAAGAATGCAAAAATAGAGGGCTGCTAAGAGAGAAGTATTATTAGCTCATTCCTATCTCTCAGATTCTTCCTTGCAAGCTCTCTTCCCTCCCATCTCTCTCCTCCCCTCACTCACACTTTCTTTCTCTCCCCCACTCTGTCATTTCTTCTTTTCAATTTTTTTTTAATGCCATGGATTACCAGCTTCAGTACTGATTATTTTACAACCATGGTGGCAACAGGGAAATCTGATTGTAGACCACAGAGTACTTAATTCAGCTGAATTATCCCTGTTTATGTAAAGCATATGTAGATCTCAGAACAGTGACCCATTCTGTCTGGTTTGAATGGTTTGACATTTAAATTTATTACACCTTGCCTGGGCCTTATAAATGCCATTTGTCTTGCCCGTAAAAGCCAGAGAATGTATATTTTTTGTTAAGCAGAAACGCAAAAGGAACACATTTCATGTTATTTAATCCCCAAATCTCCAGTGAGGCTTTCAAATTTAAATTTGAGATCCATTAAATGAAGATTTAGTTCTACACTGTGAACATGCCTAAGACATGTATTTATGAAAAATATTCTGTGTAAATCTGTGTAAAAATAATGATTTTGGCTTTGGCATATGAAACTAGACTGGAGAGGGTGATTTCTTAAAATAACTTATTATAAAGTGTGCAAAAATATTCGACGTATTACGAACAATGTAACTTAGAAATTTGAAAGAATATTAAAAAGTTAAGATGGAAGAATTTGCAGGAATATGATTTTTGATTCTGGAGGAAATAATTTAAACAGATTTTTCCTTTATTAGTAGCACTTCTTTTTGCTATGAATAATATCCAAAGCTATTAATATTGTTTCTACCAGAAATTTTCAAAAAGTGTTAATTAAAAATTATTTTCTTTACAATGAAATGTTATTTGTAAAAAAAATTATGGGGTTTGCAAGTAAGAGCTCTTTCATTCCAGCATCTAGAAAGGTTTTTCCTTAAGACATTAAGAAAATTCTATCATCTACATTCTATTTATTTTTTTCTTGGATAAATTATTCTTAGCCAAAATTTCCAGAAGCTTGTGACTTACAACAATTACATAAACATGGAAAATAATCCAAATAGTAGCATGTATTACTTATGCCTATCTTATCTATTTAGTTCTTGCCCCTTGTAATTCTGCATGAGATCTGGATTTGTCTCAGGAGCTAATGAAGAGCAAAATACTTTGGCAGGAATGTATCTGTCTGACAAGTACTGCTTGTTTTTGCTACAAAGAATTGAAGTACCATTTTTATTTCTTGCCTGTAGTATTTTCCACAGCACTGTTGACTACTCCTGATTATCCTAGATTGTCTGAGTGAAATGAGATATTTATTTGCTTGTTGGCTCAGAACTTTCAGCAGTATTTTGCATCTCTAAAATTGGCATTAATATTGCCCATTGGCTTTGATAATTAAATTGCACACCTGTTCAAAAATAAGCACCAGATTGTTAATGATTCTTGGCCATCACACCGCTGGTCGTTTTCCAACAATATTTCTCTTCAAATTATCAGAACATTTTTGTGTTCCTCTAATTGTGACATTAACTATTCCAAGTCTTCCATGGCAATACATGGGTAAAACCATAACACCAGGATTCTAAATCAGTAACACTGTAGCTGAAGCGGGGAACCTGATGAAATGAGGGTCATTATTATTAAGGGCTTCCTTAATTAGTCAGCTCATAATTTCTCTTAATAAGACATTTCAGTGTGGTTATTTCTTCAAAGATATAACAACTCCACATATAACTAAATCACTGGAGGTTAAGTATTTTTAGTAAATTGAAATCCATCATATAAAATTCTCTGAAAAAAATTATTATATTTAAAATTGCATGTTACTGAGTATGAGGAAAATAATGGAGGCAGAGAATAATGAATAATAAACCATCCCACCTATAAATTTTATTGGCTGATATCCTTTTTTAAGTTACAGATGTGATGATACGCTATCACTGCTTACCTGTTAGAGTTTTATGAATAACCCTTTCTTGCAAATTCCTTTCTTAAATATGTCATTACAATATTTAGAGCTTTGTAGAAGGTTTAATGTAGAACCTTTCCACTAGGTCAAGGCATCATTTCACAAAGCAATTGTTGAAAAACAAAGTACAAAAGGGTCTAATATAGTGTATTAAAGTCTTTCCTTACTATATTATCATAGTCTGATTGATACATTTCTAGACACCAGAAGGGCAGAAAGAAGAATCATTGGATACTTCCTGAGTACTAATACAAAAATTGTTTTGTTTTCATTCACTCTCCGCAAATCTGAATTCCTCCCACAGTTTAAGTTTAGCTTCGCAAGGATTGCTTTATTTTTAATTTTATATTTTTTATGACATATCACAGAATTAATCTTTGTTTACTTGTAAATACAATTCCAACATTTTTTCACAGCTGATTTTTGATCTGATTACTTGTGGTCTATACAATCACTAGGGCATGAACTATTTTGCTGCCCATAGCATCTGATCCTGCTCAGTTGGGTCTCAGCTGCTGGGCTTCCCAGACCTAAAAGCAAAGATCCAGCATCCTGTGTTTGTTCCAAAGTGCCATCTGTGTGGAGCTCTGGAGTTGGTTGACTGCATCTGGCAGCACTTCTGCTTTTCCTGGGCTATGCCTTTTTCTCACCTTGTAGAGGTGGAATCTCAGTGTCTGGCTCTGAGGAGAGATGAGCATTACATTCACTAGGGTCATCTCAATGATATATTTCAACAGCTACTGCTCAGTGTTCATCTGTTGTATGGCCCAAGGCAAATTGATGAAACAGACCATGCAAAGTATCATAACCAATAACTCCTTCACCTTCTCTTACCCCCTTTTGATATGCGCTGGCTGACTCCTGCTGTTATATGGAGTGCCAAGGAGCATTGACCTGTTCCTGATTTCTTCGAACATTGAAGCCCCTGATTTTTTATCTTTTGTTCTGATTCAGTTTTTATTGCCTTTCTCAAGGTTCTGTAATCTTCAAATTAATATGAATGAAGAAAACACTGTTCAGACCATATGCATCACTTGATTATATTCACGTCTGTAGTGAAGAGACTTACATTGCAACTGGCAGATAACTTAAATCTCTCTCTATGATGGTCACAGAGGTCAACATTCCAAAATATGATGGTATGCTGCACCAATCCAAACATTGTATTGTCCAAACTTTCTTCTTGGTTTGGAAATACATCTTTAAAAGCATTTGAAGGTTCCCTCACCGTGTTTCTTATAATCTTGGTTAATTTTCCTTTTGTCTTTGTTTTGACTTTCCCTAGAGTGACCACTGACTCAAAGTTTCATGTCCCACTGTGTAATAGCATAAATACTTTGTGTTTATAAAACTAAATGGGTTTCATGTTTTAGAACAAACCCAGTTTGAATAGGCTTGTGAATATAACTGGTATTTTAGAAAAACTTTCTTACACCTCCTCCAGTATTTTCCCTTCTGTAGTATGGGATCATCTTGTCTTTTATTTAATCTACAGGTAGATTCGTGTCATCTGTGACAGCAAAATAATATCCACATTGTCTTTATAGATCTAGCCTGAAGAAAAACTGAGAGAATAGTCCTTCTTTCCTCCCATTAGAGGCAAAAGAAAAGAAACCACATAAGGGAAAATGAATTTTCCTAATCTTGTAATTGGAAAAGCCAAGCTCAAAAAAATACCAAGATATTAGTTCAATGTAGTGAGGCCTTAGAAAAATTTTCTGAGACAAATAATAAAATAATTTAAAACAATATTCTCTAACAGTGCTGTGTTATTTTAATGACCTTAGGTAGCAGTTTTAGAAGGTACCACATTTCTATACAGAAAAAAAAATTGAGGTCTATTACTATACAGAATTTTACCAACTTATGTGATAGCTGTTGTCATTTACAGTACAGCAATCATGGGTGACAGTAGTCCAGAGCTGTTGATATATATGCATTACAAGGACTGTCAGAAGCAGCTGGAGAAAAATGATGGACTGGCAGCACTTTTCAACATGTGTCTGTTTAATGGAGGATGAAATGAATGAGAAGAAAATAGTATCACCAAGAACAAGAGGAATCTTCTCAAAAACAAATCACCAGTTTTAGGAATTGAGTTCTGAGCATCTTTATCCCAACTAACCTCTGTTGTAAATCATTAAGAAGTGCCTTTCAAGCCTATGGCACCATTGATACTAGTGAGTACAATTTCAAATGCACTTGCAAGACTGAAAAGCAATTGGAACCTCACATAGATAAAAACAGAGTCAGCATACATAAACAAATCGTGGAAAGGATGTATAAAACTCTTAAATCCTAGATTAAGGCAAAAAGTAAATATCTGTTATTAAACAAGTAGATTATTAAATTATTTCCAATTAGATTCTAGTCTAATTCATATTTATATATCTATCTCTATTTATATCTATATCTTACCTATATCTAAATCTATATA
>VZTB01017507.1:48077-105560 GCA_013397245.1 Thryothorus ludovicianus
TCTTTATCTTATCTACTTGTGTTTTCCCTCATCTTTAACTGCTTTATTCTTTCACTGTTTTTGTCTTTGTCTGCTTTACTGCCATTTTGGCGTCAGAGCTTTCCCCCAGACGTTTGCATACATAAGATAATTTCACAGGTCCTGAGAGCCCTTGTACTTTTTATCAGACATGGTAGGTCCTAAGATAACAAAACCTTCATGTCACCAGATTACCATCACCATTTGTTGCTTTTCACTTCAGCTCCCACATGATTTCAGCAGTCAAAACCTTACTAGCCACAGAACTGGAGGTGAGTGCTTTGTGATATTTGAAAGCTGAGGTTCCAACTTTCAGTTATATGATTTTCTAGCTGCATGCTATCTTTAACAGCTGGTGAGATAGTAGCTGCTATCGTGTCAGAATTTGAAGCTGTGAGGAATGGAAGGGAGCAGAATGACTAATTGTAATGGGCACATTCACGTTCTATCTCTGGCCTTGCAAGCTTTAAAAGAAATGCTTTCAGTGTTGCAAAGCTCCTAATCACAGCACAGCAGTTGTGCACGGTATTTGTTCCTACTCCAGCCGGTTCAAGAGATACCAGACTTTAACAGTGTCAAAGATGAGCAGTGTTTTGGGCAATGATCCAAGGCAGAACATGGTCTATGGCATAACTCTCTAGTGCTTCCCAGAACTTTCATATAATTTCCATTCAATGACTAACTAGCAGGCATAATATTGAATGATACCACAATGTATTAAGCAATTATTTTCAGGAACTAAATTATTTCTTTTTTTTGAGTGTACATGGAATTTTTTTTTCCCCTATTTTGAGGAGAACTTGATTTTCAATCTAAATATTAGCACGCTGTAGTGTTTTCATTGTGAAAAGTACAAAGAGCTTCCCCAATATAATTCTGAAAATACCTAATTTAGTTTCATGATGTATTTGGATGGAAAATAGAAAGTGAATAAGGGACATGGGGAGGAATGTTAATGTCTGCTTCAGAGTTGTATATCTTTCACACCTGGAAGAAGTAAGAGGAGAGCAATGATGATGCATGCTGAGCAGCTGTTAAAAGTTAAGAATTCTGAAAGGGTAAAAGGAATGAAATTGAAGCTGGCAACCACGTAATTGCTGGGAAGGGAAGTGATTATGATTTTTATCGGCCTGCAGATTATGTAGGTGAAGATATTATTGTGGCAAGTGAATCTTCATGTATTAAAAAATGAATGAGAAAAGGGCTTGTGCCAAGAGTACTTTCTTAGCCTTTTTCAATACTTAAAAAAATTGCTCACAGAAAACATTCTATGCAAATCACACTACTTAAAGCTGAAAGGAATGTATGTATCATTTATATCTTCTTCTCTGTGAGGCCAGAAGAGCTATTCCTGTGTTCAAAATCAGAAGGCATTTTTAAAAAGAAAGAAAAATTAAAAGCATTTAAAAGAAATATTGAAGGATGTTATACAAGAGACACTTCCTGTATCTATTTACAAGTCCTAAAACAGCCACCTATAATATCTGTATTCTTCAACATTCCTGATAACTCTTTTTCAATTTTTACTTTCAAATGTACTTAAATTTTGAGAGCTTGCAATGCCAATGTAAAGCTTTGAATAATAAAATGCTTTGAATAATGAGAGAAATGGAACAATCAGTTTGTATTTAGCCTAAATGTATGCTTAACAAGAGCAAAAATGCTGAAACATGCTTTCTTTTCAAAGATAAAGAAATTTTCTGATATCTTATTGTAATATGCAATAAATTAAATATGTATTAGCAAAATTGCATGAATGACAAATGGAGATGGATATTTTTCTGAATATTTTCACTGAAAATATTTTTCTGAATATTTTAAAAGCAGATGATATTGATACTTTGGTTCATTCTAGGAGGATCAAAGTATTCTAGAAACCAAAGATATAAAGGCCATTACTCCCCTACTGCTCTCACTTCCCTAAATGTGGAATTTTTACTTCTTGTGTTCATTTTATTGGGGAGAATGGATTGAATTTTTTTTCTCTCACGTAGTTGAAAGGAAAAGTTGTCTTATTTGGTCATACCATAGCCTGCTATGGTTATATTCTGAAATATAAATGAAGAAAGATTTTACTCTGCAAAGTTATTATGAGCAAAAATATGTGAATATCTGAGAATTATATCAGAAATAAATGTCAGAACAATTAAATAATTATGTTATAAATAGGAAAAAATTTTCTTTTGGAAAACCATAGTTAACAAGACCTAAACGTAGGATAGACTATTCAAAGGAGTCTTTTCCTATTAAGTAGCCACTGAGTTGTACTTATCCTCTACTATTCCAAAAGTTCATACAGCAGGTAACTTATTCAAAAATTCAATATAGCCGCTGTGATACAGATATAAAGGGTTTGGTTTAGTAGCAAAAGTTTGATCAAAAAATTCATTTTTTCATATTTCTATTTTAGAGAAAATATATGTATAGTAAATTTCAGCAGTACCTAGATACCTATTGTAATACATTGTACCCAGAAATGCACTTAGGAAATTTATGCTGACATAAATTTTTAAGTTAAAAGGGGTTATGGTTATATAGGAAAACACAATCATTTTATTGTAAGGAAAATAAAAGCATAATTTTTCATAAGTTCAGTGTATAAAAAAAATTTAATGAAAAATATAAGAAAAGATGGCTTGTGCTCTTATGGATTTCAAAGGAAAGATAATATTTAACATTTAAGGAAAAAATAATAATGTTTGAGAGATATTTTTAGAGATTAGAATGGCACAGTGGATGAGTTTACAGAGGGCTTGAGTAATTTCTGCAGTGTAAAAATATGAAACCTAATTCAATATCCATATGTTCACTCATGATCTTTCATAGCCCCCTAATGCTAAATGGCAAATATGTTTTAATTAAAGCAGAAACTGACATAAATCCATGTTCTATAACTTGGGCATTAGGCTGTAATTCTACTCAGAATATTAACTATATTATTCATAAATAAATATCTAAAATTGTAGTTTAGTTTTTACTGGTAGATGCTAGCTCAAGTTTATAGTGATCTTGTTTCTTAACTCTGACTTGGTTTCACACTAGAGATCCCTTCCTTCTATACCCACACATGAAAATAACTTAGCATAGCACAACTTTTCAGACAGTAAATGACAAATTGAAGCGGTTCAGAACTGAAATTTATTATTGATTACAACTAAGTGAAGTCTCATCTTTCATGTTTAAAAATTACATATCCAGGATAGTTACTTGGTCAAAATTATTTGGCCTAAATTATTAGTCTAAAACATTTCTGATACAAGTATTTGAGATTTTAGTTGTAAAGGCCCATTTTCATTCTTATTTCATTTTCTGTATCAAACTCATGACACAGTATAAGCCTTTTAGAAAGGCACATGGGATAGTCATGAGTAATCCTTTGAGAAGAGAAAGTTTTTTTAGTTTCCATAGGAGTTCTGAATTCAAAAAGGGACCTTGGAAGGATTGAGCTAGTGTGGGCAAAATTCAGCTCATCTAAGAGGCATATGGAATCTGTAAATACCAAAAAGAAAGATAATGTATTTTACAAACAACATTCATCTTGTTTTCGGAAATCCAGAAATTCCTGAAATTTTAGTTTTTGAAGAATAAATGTCCTTAAAGGAGAAAAATATTTCATACATCTACATTTCCCTCTCTTGTCCATGTGATATTTGTCAGCATATAGTCAACTTCTATTTTTTGCTGTATTTTCTTTAACACTGCTACACTAATCCCTTCTGATTTTGCCTCTAGTCTATACTCCCGAGAAATACGCACATCTGTCCTTGGGAAGTCATCATTGATTAAAACAAACAACAGTCTTGTAATGTCTCTCTGTAGAATCATTACAGCAAATTGTGTGAGGATTAAATAAGACAACAATAATAATTTGAATATCATGTGTAGCTTCCTTAAAACAGTTCTATCTAGCTCTTTCATCTAATTGAGATTTGGAAAGAATCCTACATTCACTTAACATTTATTGTGCATTTGCACTAAAAAAGAGACTAATTGAAATAGCAGTGAAATTTTAAAAAATATTCTGTGGAGAAATGCATGCACAAACTATATTAATTGAACTCAGAATTAGTGATGCTAAACAACAAAAGCAAGGAAATGCACGGTGAAGCAGGAAATGTACCATATGTTATTGTATACCTGTGCACAATGGGGACACTATCTTAATGGCTTTCTTAATGTTTCTGTTGTACCAGATATTGGTGGACATATGGTATGCTGCCTTTTTATATGCTTGTGTCTTTTCACAATTTTGTTAGCTGACTTTGATAGCATTTTCTACTTGTCTATTGTTAGGAAAAGGGCTTTAAAATGTTTTGCTTATTTATCTGGAGTTTGAAACCCATGCACATTTTTTTGCTTATTGATTTATATCCCATTTTTAAAATTTTCTTCAAGAGCAGCAGCTTTTTACTCTAATTTTTAAGCTTTTCATAGTCTTAGTCCTTGTCTAGCAGCAATTTGAAGTAAAGCTGAGTAGCCCTTCCACATGCAGATGAGTTTTGACTCACTGTCAGTGCTGGTCAAACAGATGGCTAAAGCAACAGCAACAGCTGCAGAGCTCACCAGGCTTTGCAAAACCAGGATGGTACAACCATAGAATCAGAGAATTATAGAATCCTTTAGGTTGGAAAAGACCTTCTAGATCATTAAGTTCACCAGTTAACCCAGCACCACTAAACCATGTCCCTAAGCACCATATCTGCACATCATTTTAATACCTGCAGGGATGATGACACAACTACTTCCTGGGCAGCTGGTTTCAGTGCTTGACAACTCTTTTAGTGAATTTTTCCTAATATCCAATCTAAACCTCTTCTGGCACAGCTCGAGGTCGTTTTCTTTTGTCTTTTTCCTTGTCCTTTCTCATGCAACTGGCTTCTTCCCTGACTGTCCCAAGGAACCTCAACCAGCTCCAGCTGGCAGCAAAGTTTCCCATTTCACTTGGCTCCTAGTGCCTTTCCAGCTGAGGAACAAAATACAACTTCTTTTGACATAATTTCCTGGATACCACATAGTATCAAGGCTGGTTGGTGCAGAATATCAAAGGGAAAGGTCTCCTTATTTTTTTTATGGCCCAATCTTCATAAATGTTCACATTTAAATAGGTTATCCATTACTTCTGTCACATGGAGTACACACATTGAAGTCACAGAAGTCCAGAATATTCAGAGGAAATATATCATGTAGTAGAGAAGAGCCACTGGGCCAAATCCTTTTGACATATATGTGACTTTGTCCAGTTATGTCCTGACAAAAATTCCCTTCATTAAAGCAGTGATCCCAGGCTTCTTACTGGAGGTGTTTAAGGACCACTTAAAGCAGTGTGTAAAAGAAAGGACATTGCCGTACATTAGCTGGTCAATAAACATTCTTGAGTCTTATAAGACATTATAGATCAGGGCTCATCTTTTAAGTAAGATTTAGTAATTTCTGGCAAGTGTGAGTGCTTTTGTCCAAACGCTCCAAACTTACCATTCTAATATTCATACAGCAGTTATGGTAGCAGCCTATTATATATGTAGCTGCATTATTTTAAATATGAAACAGAAGCATAATAAAAATCTCATAACTTTTTATAGCTATCAACAACCTTACATGATGTTTATCAATTCCAGACTAATTGTTTCTGAAATTTTAAAGAGATATTTTTAAAACAAATAATTTGATTTATCCTGAAAATTTACCATGCATATTCCCAGGAAGTCAAGAAGTAATTAAAGACAACAGCCAACAATTATACATAACATTTTTTGTATGTTATATTTTGTTTTCCTTAAATTTAGTTTAAAACATTTTCAATTGCTACTTTTAGGAATTCTATTTTTAGTTTATATTAACATCTCTTTGACTAACAAATGAATGGGAAAGTATAGAACTGATTAATTTTGAACAAGTATTTTAATAAGGAGTTGTTCATAGAAATTATCTAGAATTTTTTATACGGCAAAGTCATTATTGGAAATCATTAAGTGAAAGTAATTAAAAAGGAAACAACCATCTCTTTCAAAAGGATTCCAGTAAAATTCAGTAACAGCCACCAAATTGCTGCACAGCCTAGTCTTGTGCATCCAGCAGAGTGAAGAACTTGCCAGCTTATTGATTCTTATTGATGTAGGGCTTGGCAATCAGTCTGTATCTGCTATAATTAGTGGGGATGTTAATCAGTAGACAGGAGCACCATGACGCTATAAACAATTGCATTGCTATGCCAGCTCAAAGGCTTTTTCACTTTGGCAGCTTAAATGCTTTTGACATGTGACGCTGTTTTTTCTAAGAACTTTATTGTTTTATAAATAGTTGGCAGATTAGATTAGATGTGTGTGCACAGTGGCATGACTGACCTGTCCACACTGCCAGGGAATGGATTTACAAATGTATTGCAATTGCAAAGAAGCAACAGGGTACCATCACAGTGGTAAAAAGTCTCAGGTTCCTTGACTTTCAGACTTTGTTCACAAGACTATCGGGGCCCCAGAATCAAGAGTAAACCAAAGCGTTCGTGAACTTCCTTTTCTGAAAAAGGAACCTGTTCAAGACACATAAAAAGGACAAGAAACACAGAGATTGCACGTGGCTTTTGATGGGATTCAAATGAAGGTGCAAAGATGACATGGAGGGCATTGGAGATCTATGTCCCTAAGCTTAAAGCTCATCAATTTAATCATGAATGGGATAAAAACTAGTAACATATAGAAACACTTTAGATCTGACATGATTTCCTCACACTCTTACATGTAATCTTGAGTCTGCAGCATAGCTACAAAGTGTACTTTGGGCATACTTATGATCCTAAATTTTGATAAATCTCTGTTGTTCTGTGCAAGGCTACTGTATGTTCACTGTGCTCTACATTCCCCAGAGTGTAATAGCCAGTTTCTGGCCCCCAGTTTGAGTGGATGTTCTTGATCTGCTCTACATGTTATTAGGAATGTGATTTATCAACTCAAAAATTATAAAAACCAATATACTTTTTGCATAGTTTTGTTTCAATGATTAAATTTATAGTACTTATAATATCTCCTTATTGTTATTAATTTAATATGAATACATTATGCTAAACTAGTGGCTAGAATTCTGTCAAATGAGGAGTTTGAGACCTCTTTGATCTTTACATTATTCACCACTTTCCCTTCTTACCATAAAGACTCCTGAGTTGAGAGTAAGTACTTTAAATGTATCTTGAATAGCAATCGGACTGAAGTTCAGAACTGCCAATCAATAAATAATGGCTCCTAGTCATCAAAATTGTAGCTTGCTTCTCACTGTGAAAGACAATTCCCAGTAATTACTCTGAAATCCTATACTTTTTCATTCCTTCTTAAAGAATCAGCTAAAAACGTATCCAGTGTGTACAATATAGAAAGATTTTCTCATCTAAATTCTAATGTCTCCTATTGAAATCTTTTTCTTAGAAGAAATTTGAGCTGTGACTGTTTAAACTTGAATTGACTTTTCTGTTTCATCTTGTGGTCACACATTTTTAAAAATTCAATTTCAGAGTAAAGAGGCAGAAGAAAGTGAACACAGGATTTGGGAGCAAACAAAGTTCCTTGTCTGTTGTTGGAGATTCTACCACAACGAGTGAAGATATGGGAGACCACCAAAAGTCCTGCAGCAACAAGGCTAACAGCAAAGAGGAGAGGCAAACATTGTCATAAAGACATACAAGAAAATTTCATTGAAGAAATACATGTCATATACAGGAATACTATATGCATGTGTCTATGTACTCCTATGAATCTATGTATTCCTGATTTTTTATAGGAACCAAGGAAAATATGCTACAGTCAGGATGCACCTATTTAGAAGTTGTGTTGGCCATTGTCACTCCTTTCTTGTTGTTCTAACTGTTCTCTTCTAAAGCAAAACGTAGATTTTAATTGAATTGTCCTATAACTCACCTTTGGGATAAAGGATTTTGAATGTGCACAGTATGAGAGAGTTTCACACTCTGTCCTGGGAAGACTTTGAGTCTGAAGTGGAAGTCAGTGCTTTGTTTCTTGCTTTACTTGTTTGTTTTACATTCATAAAGCAGTGGAAAAAAATATCTGTATCACAGGATCCCAGTTCTACCAGGGTGGCATATGTATTACACTTTTCTTTCATTAAAAAAAAGAAGAAGAAAAAAATATTTTATTTTAAATACTCCAATTTATCACATACACATTTAGATTAAAGAAAAATCCTTTCCTTATGTGTTTCTTATACTCTTCACATGATGAGATTAATGCATCTCAAATTTACCGTATTGTCTACATATCATATTTTAATTTAAATTTTAATTTATTAATCACCCATGTAAAAAAAATTGTAAATGTCACATAGGAAGTAACATAAATATGTTACTGGAAAAGCAGATTTTGAAAATTTTAGAAAATTCACAATTTATAAAAACATCAGCAACTTTCAACCATCAGGTGAGACATAAATTGTAGTTTTGTTTGCCATGTGCAATTGATAATGAGTATACGCAGATTCCGCTTCACAAGGATTGCTGTAATTGCTCAGCAATGTGCTTATTTTATTTCTTATAACCCTATAAACTGAAAACTTATCTGTGGGCTCTAGTTGTGTTAAAGCTATCACCTCTCTAACAGGAAATTGTGAGATCTCTTGATTTCTTTTTTAACCTAGGACCATACAAAAAGTGAAAAGTATTCAATATTATTGATTGCACAGGAATCACATTTTCCACAGGAAAATGTAGATACTTGGAAGCTGAGAACAAAATGTTCTTGTGATCCTCTCTGAGCTTTAGGCTGCTGCTGGAGATGGGATGTATCTGTGTTTTGACTACATTTATGTATTCTTAACCCTCTTTCATGCCATTACCCCTCAGGATGTGCTAAGAGATGTACAATGAGGGAATTCTGTCTCTGTTGCCGATACTGATTCAAGCTCATCAACAAAGTAGAGAGATACTGTGAGACAATTTATTTTTACATGGAGTTTAAACATGTAAAACTTACAAGAATTGACGATAAGATTCCTTTTTTCATAATTCAAATTTTTTCCCTTTATTAGCTCACTGATTCAAGGTTTTATATCAAACAAATGATATCTGGTCTTGTTCCATGCACTGTGAAATGACACAATGGCTTTCTCTAAAAATCCATCTGCTTTTCTTGTGCCAGCATCTTCACTATGCCAGTATGTGAAATGGCTGCATTGAAAATGTTGATGTGCACAATAGAAATGGAAAGTGCATAATTATTGATTTTCAAGTGCTGTAACAGCTGAATGTACTTCTATGGTTACACTGAAGCACTTGAAAATACAGCAACAAAACAGCTTACTGACAAAAACTTGTATCATTTAGATAAGCTTTAGAGATAAGATCTTTCTCATTTTTTCCCCTCTAGCCATTAGAAATATGCTTCTTTTAGAGCTAAAGTATGGTTTCAGCATTGACCAAAATACCTATAAGTTCCAGAATATCTTTTCAGCCCACAATATATCTGCAGCTAAAAATCAAGTAAAATTACATTATGTCTTACTGGGAAAATTAGGATTCTGTCTTCCCTGTCTGTACTTCTAAATCTGTAGGAAAAACAAATAACATTTAATTGGTGCTGGAGAACATTTCTGTGCGAACAGCTTGGTAGTGTAACATGGATATTGAGGGAAATCAAACCAGAAGCTAGTTTCTGCTGCTCTGTCTAAATCTACCTTTCACATGTGTTCACTCTATTATATTACCCAGCAGGTGGGATGCACCTGGCTGGTCTAAAAGTCATGGTGACAATAAAATATCATCATATGATGCTAGTTTTAAAATTTATATTTTAGAATGTCAGTATCGTTTCTTTCTCATGAGGAAATTTTAGTTTCTTTGGGGGTAGTTAATATTGACATTTATCCCACACATATCTTTCTGATCACTTATTGATCTTATTTTGCTTTCAGGGACCTTCTGAATAGCACTTTTTAAGTTTTTGTTCTTGTCTCTTATAGATCACACAAAATGCCTCAATTTTTTATAATTTCTCCCTATTCCCTGAGATAGAGAAAACTCAGCCACTTCCATTATCCAAATAAAATATTTATTTCATCCTTACATACACAGAGATCTTCAGAAGCCTCTCTGAAGAAGTAAACCCATAAATTAGTCACTTGAAAGTGAGTCAAAATAAGATGATGCATGTTTACCCTGGCTGCAGTTGAGAATGTTTGAGAATGATAATTTATGACCTTTCCATAATAATACATAAATGTTTCCTGATCTTAAATATACACCCATGATATTTGCTATATACCAATGTTCCCCATTCCTCTTCACATTTTACATATGGGAAGTGAAGATACACAAGTTTGTGTAGGAGTGATTTGCTCAAGGTCACCAACTGTAATTATGGGAAAGCCAAGAGAACTAACCTTAAATCTGATTGCAAACAATTGAGTTCTTCTTCATCTTTTGAGATGAGTGGTGCCTAAAACAGTGGATTGTAATTGGAAAAAATAGTCTTTTCTATTTTCTTTTTTAAGGTAATAAATTGCATGAATCTTTTATGTGGATCAATTTTACAAGCATTGTAAACACAATGATAGAAAGACATGGAAATAATTTTCACAATGCTCAATTAAACCTTGTTTAATGCCATAAACATGTGTACTATTGAACATTGTTACATGAACAGAAAGATAGGAAAGAATGATTTATGAGGTCTTGTGGTTCCATACTAGTTGATATGGAAACAGCAGGTAACATTGTGTTTGGAATAAAATAAACTAAAACAGCTCAGCTGGAAGACACCTACAATGACCATCTTCTCCAACTGCCTGACCACTTCAGAGCTGACCAAAAGCTAAAGCGTGTTGTTAAGGGTATTGTCTAAATGCCTTTTGAACACTAACAGTCTTGGGGCATTGATCACCTCTCTGGGAAGCCTGTTCCAGTGTTTGACCACACTCTCAGTAAAGAAATGCTTCCTTATATCTGATCTAAACCTCCCTTGGCACAACATTGAACCATTGCTATGTATTTTGTCACTGGGCACTCAGGAAAAGGGTTCAGCAATTCCCTCTCCACTTTTCCTGTTCAGGAAGCTGCAGAGAGTGATAAGGCTGCCCCTCAACCTCGTTCTCTCCAAACTAGAAGCCTAAAATGTAGTATTTAAGGTTTCTTTCCCTTTAAAATGCCACTAAGGAATTACGTCTCAGAAAACATGAAGATTCTTGGATGCCTTTTACTATTACAGATCTTTTATCATGTGACTTCAGGAAGAGGACAGGCAATTCAATTAGTCAATTGAAATCAAAAAGGTCTATTCATAAATTAGTACAGTTTAAATCAAAATGACCAAAAAATCCAACACTTATTTCAAAGGATATTCTAAATATATTCAACAAATATAACTATGTAAAACTGCAAATGTGATTCAATTGCCTCCTTTAATCATAAATAGAATATTTTCCAGGCAATGCCATTTAGGAATCTATTGATCATAATTAGAAAAGGGCCATGAATGACTTCTTATGCTAAGACTGGATAAAATAATTCTTAAGGCTATTAACATTTGAAAGGAAGAAAATATAGATAAGAACAGGACAAATAAAACCCTGCTATTTGCCATTTAAGCTTTGGGGTTTATCTTTGTAAGAGAGTTTAGAGTGAAGTTTTAGCATACCATCAATCAGTGAACACATCAGAAGATAAAATTGGATTTACTAATCATCTTAACAAAATGCTATTTTTGTTAACAAGTTAATGCTTTTCTTCCAGTCAGATAATCAATAAAAATACAAATGGATTTAAAAGCCAATATATTACGAAGCTTCTCACCACACATTGCATGACTTTATTGGCATCCACAAATAGAATTTCAGAAGCGCCATTTTGACAGTTTTGAAATGGCAGCAGATTTCTGGAGACTCTTAGTTGTTTTTTAATGTCCTGTGGGCATTGACTAGAGCTCAATGAAATCATGCATATCTCTTAGAAAAAGAAAACAAAACAAGACCTCTGTGTGGAGTAAGAAGTGACATGATAATTTTCTAAGAAAACAATTCAGAATAAGGAAAAATATTTAGCTTTTAGGCGATTGCACTTAGATGTAAAAAAAGAAGCACTATTTTAATGTACTTTAATATATCTTAGATATGTATTTTGAAAAATCCCCCTTTACAAGCAACAAAGAAATTAATCCAACTTTTTTAATGTAATAATATAAAGTTATATGATTACTCTCATACTTTCTTCTTTCCTTACTGTGTATAATTCTGCACCATTATTCCTATTACATATAGTCAGGTGTCTTGTTAAAAATTATATTGAGGAATAAGGAGTTGAAATGTTTTTGCCATGTCTAATGGAAAAATAATTTGTTTTCCCAATTAAACATCCTATGAAAGTTTGCAGGTAATTACATATAAATAATCATTGATCATATTCTCTTTTTGCAGTGCTGTGGGTTTGCCATGGCTGGCTGCCAGCTGCCCACCAAGATGCTTCTCCACAGGACGAAGGGAGAAAATAAGATTAAAGAACTCGAGAATCAAGCTAAGAACATGGTGATTTCCTACCAGTTAGTTTCATGGGCAAAACAGATTAGACTTAGGGGAGTTCAGCTTATTGCTAATTAATAACTTCATAAGATGGTGAGAAATAAAAAACTAAACTAAAAGCACTTTCCTCTTCCTTTTCTTCCCAGGTTAAGCTTCAGTCATTCCCCACTGACTTCTGTACCTCTTTACCTCAAGTGGCACAGGGGCTGGAGAAAGGAGAATGTGTGTCAGTCCATAACAGCTCCTCCTGTCACTCCTTCCTTCTCACACTGTTCCCCTGCTGTAACATGCAGTTCCTTTCACAGGATACAGTCCTTCATGAACTGTTCCACTGAGGCTTCTTTCCATGGGGCACACTCCTTCAGGAACAAACTGTTCCAGCATGAATTCTGAGCTGCAGCTCCTGCCAGAAAATCTGCTCCTGCACGGATTCCCCACATGCTGACATGTCCATCTGCTTCATCAGGGGGTCCTCCATGGACTGCACATTGATCTCTGCTCCACCGTGGCGCTCCATGGGCTGAGGGGGACAGCCACACTCCATTCCATGGGGCTTCAGGGGAGCTTCTGTTCTAGTGTTTGGAGCACCTTCTCCCTTCCTTACTCTGTGACATTGACGTCTCCAGAGTTGTTGGTTTCACCTTTTCGCACTCTTCTTTGTCACAGCTGCTGAGCACCATTTTTACCATTCTTAAATAAATCAGTGAGGAGCTAGCAGCTGGTGGCCTCAGCTTTGGCCAATGGCAGGATCTTTTAGGAGCTGTCTGCAACTGGCTTTTTCTGACATGGGATCAGTTTCTATTGTCTCCTCAATGAGGCCCCCTCTATAGCCCCTCGCTTTTACCAAAACCTTGCCACAAAGCCACAATAGAAGGATATTTATTCTACGCTTCCTTCTGGAGTAATTAAAACAACAGAAAGAACATAACTTTGAGTAAATTTACCCCTTTTGCTTATTTAAACAGATTTAATTTACCATTATTCTGTTGTGATCTCTTATAAACCAGTGTACCAGGACTATATGAATTTTTCAATACAACCCTGGCTATGCAGGAGTGTAGTGAACTGTTCCAAAGAGGTCAAATTGATATTCTTCTCTATGGTGATGAGCTGTTTCCAATACTGTCATTTGTAACATTAGTGCCCCGACAATTAGCAATGTAAAAGAAGGAGTACAAGGATGACACAATTTCATTAATAACCATAGGAAATTTTACCTAGTTTATTGTTAGCAAAGTAAAATTATTTTCAAAAAACTATCCCATGCATTTCTGTTCTGTTAATAAAAATAGAGCCACTCTTAAGAGTTCATGGAATCATAGACCAGTTTGGGCTGGAAGGCATCTTAAAAATCACCTGGTTCCACCCTCTGGCATTGCCTGCCATGCCCTACACTAGACCAGGGTGCTCAAAGGCCCATCCAACCTGGCCTTCAACACTTACAGAGACAGGGCATCCAAAACTTCTCTGGTCAACCTGTTCCAGTGTCTTGCCAACCTCACAGTAAGGAACTTCTTTTTTATATCCAATCTAAGCCTAACCTCTTTCACTTTTAAGCCAATTACCCCTGTTCTATCACTACATGCCTTTGGAAACCATCCCTCTTCAGAGTTTGTCTAGGCTCCCCTCATATCCTGAAAGGCCACAATAAGGTGACACCAGAGCCGTCTCTTCTCCAGGCCAAAGAATCCTAATTCTAGCCATCTCTGTTGGGTCTCAAGTTACCATGTATAGGATGATGGACAAAGAAAGAACACCACAAGTTATGGGACAGATGGCATCTGTGAATACCAATGACCACTAAGTGCCCTGCAAATAGTCCTCTGTGCATACCTGGAATATGGATTATAGATAAGATAAAGGGGTACTATAATCCAGATATTACCTCAGACCTAGGAAGATGTTAACACAGCTGGAGGAGACTGTATCACAGAAAATGAACAGAAAAAATGAGGAATTTATGGGCCACAAGGAAAGCTGGCTCATCGGCTGTGCTGAAGTCAGCTCGGATTGGCCAAAATGTAATTCTGGCAGGGGCAGATTACAACCATCATCTCCTAGTCCAATGACCCAGGAAACCACTGACACAAATGAAGAGAAATGTCGAGTAATAAGGATTGGAGAACAGTGCAAACAATGAATATTAATTCCTTTGTTTGCTAAAATGTGTAAAGAGTGAAAAGTTTTGAATGACGTCAGGGCCCTCACGACCAAGAAGCCCAGCGTGAAGAAGGACCAACAGGATGTCACCGTGTCCATGGGTGGTGACTGTCTTCTGCTTGATCTCTCTCCCCCCTCTCTTTTCTATTTTTTTCTATCTCTCTATGTCTCATTTACTGTTAAATAAAATCCATACTATTGACTTTGGCATATGGTCTCCTTTGCACCTTAATTCAGACAGACATCTCAATAGTCAGATCTTAACTGTGTTTTTAACAGACATGCTTTTTTTGCATATTCTGGGTTAATTTTAAAAAAATAAATTCAAATGTATGAAAAAATGAATAACCAGGATATCAATGAAAATGAGAACTAGACATAACTTGGCAGATTCCAGATAGCTCAGACCTAAAAATCACCATGATCTTCAAGATAACAGAGTAAACATTAAACATTCCATTTTTATTAATTCAACTCATTTAAATTCTCACAGTTTGCATCAATCTGCATTCCAGCCTACGTGAGAGGGAAAATAGCAAATATTATCTATATATTCAATGAGAGTCTTTTAATGCATTCAGGGAAAGAGAGAACTTTGCAAGCTGTATGGCTACTGGAAGACTATTAAAAATTTGGTTTAAAATATCTTTTATTAAGCAATATATACAGAAACTATAAATGTGACTGTTCTACAATTATCTAAATATGAAAATACTGCTAATGGAACTAAAAATATATTCTTAAAGAGACTTCATTTACATTGTACTTTTTAATAGAATATCACCCTAGACTTCTCAGGGAAAAAAATACAAAGACTCTTGGGTACAACACTGGCAAAAAAGTAATAATAAAGATATATTCTATTTATGAATTTTCTTTCATTCTTTTACTTGTTCATATTTTTTTGTGTATATGGAAGCATGAACATCACATTTCAGTTCTGCCAGCTCTCTCAGCAAGATGTAGTTTAATCCTTCAAAACTTAACATTGTCATTTGCCTTTGTGTCCACATAGGTGATAGAAAAGTCAGATTCAGTTTTCCATGTATTTTTTCCTTAGAAGCTTGAAAACTTTTTGTGTCTTTATTGTATTACTGGGTATTTCTTTACAAACTGATCTGAGTCATGTAGAAACAATTTCTTTTGTGTTTAAAGTCAGCAATTCAGGATGGTGTAGAAAAAAAAATCAATTCCTGGCTAAGTCAGTTACACTTTCTTATATATCTACAAGAAGTAGTTTCTAAACCTGAGCATTGGGTAAGGGTCACATGAAAAGGGCTGACTAAAGACTGCTATCACTACTTTGTGAAAAAAAGCTTTTGCTATTACTGGTCCCCCTCTTGAAGCTGATCCTAAAGGGAAAATATTGCTTCATTTTGCTTTAGAACTAATGCACAGTATAACTCAAAGTCCTCCTTAATTGCCATTTCTTCAGGCTTGACTTCCCGTAATAAAACATTTCACCCATAGGAAAAGATATATTTGGCTGCTGAAGATTTAACCATTTTCCTTAGATGGTGCCCTGTGGGAGAGATGAGGCAAGGAAAGACTTATATTTTTACTCCTAACTAATTTTCACACAGTAAAAGGGAGTTGCTAGAGCTCAAAAAATAGTCTTTGCATGTTAAATATTTTTATTTTTACAGTGCAATTTTCTGAAACACTGTTTAATTGGTAAATTTGTTTGATTTAGCCAAAAGTATATTGAACCTATAATATTTTCAAATTATAGATTCTTCTCAAGGTTAGTTTTCAATTAAGGTCTTGATACAGTAACCATCTCAGCTATTAGTTTAAGTATATCAAACTAATACAGTGTATTGATTTGGTGGGTGTATAATGTATGTACAGCATGATGATACATTAGGAAAGTTTTTGTGCACTTAAAAAAATCAAATCATAAAAATTTGGGAGTTTTAACATGAAAATGTTCTGCTAATTGCATTTTTTATTCAATCTAGAAAAGTTATTTTCTATCTTGAAAAAGTTTTGTGACTAGGAGAAATTGATATGAAAGATTTTTTTGCTGAATGGGAATATCATAGAGTGTACTACATGGTTTGTTTTGCTTTCTTAAGATAGAATTTCCATATTCTCTGTTCTAAACTTTTAAATTTAGGACTATAATTTTCTAAACTTATAACTGAAAATTATCCTTGTAATATATTATATTGAATTTTAAAAGTAAGTGTTGTTTCATGCAAGTAGAAAAGATCATAAGAAAGTGATACAGGAACGCAAACTTCTTCTATGCACATCAAAGCCACCTGACCAAAGACATGAAACTAAAATGGAAGACAAGTACAAAAGACAGAAAAATCTGGTAACTGGTGGGTCAGAGGACTGTAGAAGTTCAGGCCAGAAAAACAGTGTTTTGTTGAAGTGAGGAAGAATTAAAGGCTTGCTAGAGCTATAAATATATTTGAAATGCACATCATCTCCAGCAACCAGTATATCCCATGCAATCCCACATTGAATGCTTTTAGCATGATTTAAGGCACTGATATCAAGAGGCTTGATGAGCCACATAAGGATAGTTGAGTGCATCTGAACCAAAATGCAAAAAAAAATATACCTGTTTTCTTCACAAAACTCCTGTCTGCCCATTCCTACACATATAAAGATTCCAACAATGAAAAATGTGGAAAAAAGCTTTTAGAACAGCACTCTGTGTGTGTGGGGGAGTGTGTTTGTGTGAATATAGAAGCACATAACTTAAAATACAAGCTTCTTCTTAACCACATATATTTAGGCTTGACATCGGTTAGCAAAACAGTATTAAACTACTATAGAATGAGTTACAAAGTTTTACAACACAATTTTAAAAGCTATTCATATATACAGAAAGCCATCAGAAGGTTTCAGAAGTACTTTGCTGTAAGTAGAGGAAGCAATAATGAGAAGCACTGGAGGATACATAATAAAGCTACAGAGAATTCTAGCCATTCAGAAAAATAGAATTCAAATTTGAACACATGCAGTCAGGGGCTAGTAAGATGAGTATAAACTAGAATGTGGGTATATTTGATTAGAAGAACTGTCTCCTTTTATTTACTGTGGAATGCTGAGGAGGACTCAGAAATACATTATATATGGGCAAAAGCAACAATACAGGCCACATAGTGATGACAGCTTCACACTATAAGACCATCAATTGACTATGAGATATTTGTCTTCACAATCAAAACTGAGTGTCTGCCCTTTCTTGTAGGGTCATGATATGTTACAAGGTGAGTGATGCAATGATTCAATGAAATTTTTTAAAAATTTCTGTTGGAATTTAAGTGTTATGTATTATACGGTATTAGAAGAGGGATGAAAATGTGGACTGCAAGACCTTCTGAAGTGTAATGTGTGAGCTTATTCTGATGTATGAGGAAAGATAGAAAGTGTTTGAATGACTGCAGTAATCCATCAACCCAGCCGCATGCCGTAACACTGCGCACCAGCCGCAATAATGTAACGCAAGCACTGATCATGCTGTTCCAAGTTTCCCATTCTCCAAGATGTTTAAGAAACATTGTAGCAAACTTGTAGAAATCATGGTAATATTAAATTATATCCAAGTGAGGGGAAAGTGTGGTACTATGTTCCTATTAACTACCAGATCTTTCATCTACCCTCTCTGAAATTCTGCACCCTTTGGGATACTAAGAGTAAATTGTTTACCCGAGTTTGTAGTGTGAATGGAAAAGTTTTCCAGACATATTTGAAATATCCCTGAATCTCAGATGAGGATTAATCACCAGATGCAGCAAACAGCTGGCTCTGCCACTGCCAGCTCAGCCTGCAGCTGAGCAAGTTGATCAATGCTGGCAATGCTGTGCTCTACGACCCCTGCACCTTGGCTGTGGAGGGAACTCTGAAGAAACCCTTCCATTCCATGGAACCTTTCACAATGGGATAAGGGACTTCATGAGGCTAAAAAGGCTTTTCTCAACTGTTAAAGAGGTCAATGGCCTTCTTTTTAACCTATTAAACTGTGCAATAACCTAATATATTATGGTATAGTGTTTCTATGCTTTGAAATAACCCACAGTTTAAGACTTAACTAAATCCAGAACACAGTCACTCTCTTTATAAATGTTGTCATAGTACTTAACTAATTAATATTAAAATTTTTTAGGTGACTGTAAACACCAGAGACCTGAATTCTGCCCCTCCAACAGGGCTGATGACCAGAAAGACTTGCATTAAAATAATTTTGTCTTCTGTGTCTTCATTCCAGAGCAGAAAAGTACCATCAACCTTACCTTACCGAACAGCAAATTGACATTTTTCTTCTTAGACAACAGCAGAATTGATCTCTGTGTGGGAACAACCACTAAAACATTTGGTGCTCTTTGGGAGTTGTTCAACATATGCTCATCCACTGAAATGTTCTGCATGTTTCCTACATAAACAGGGCTGGACCTCAGCCATCCACAAAGTAGATGACAGCCATAAGCATCAGGCCATGAGCTATATTTTCTGTATGGCCTTTTCTCAGCACACCTTCTGTTCCCTCCACCCCCTAGAAAAGAACTTGTTTTCTAAACTTAAAGGTTTTGATTAAATGGACTTTCCCTTTTTTTGCCAAATGTGATAATTGTTCATATCACCTTCAATTTAAATTAAGAAAAAACAGTGTGCTCATTGGCAGAGTGTTCCTTTCTTAGTTGGCAAACAGGAATTTATCACAATGGAATAAATTACATCGTAGCATAACTTTTAAAGCACCATTAATACAAATATATATCCTTCCTTTTTGACAGAAAGACCACTGCTCTATTCAAAATCTAAATTAATTTTCAGACTTTTATTGATTCAACCATTATCCTTTTCATCCAAGACTCTAAAATAATGCATTCACTTTACATCTTAGAGAAGTGCAGCCCAATCATATACCTTTTCCAATCTCCAAAGCATTATAAAAATACCCAGAAAAAGTAAATTTTTCCCAAATGATCTTTACATGATAGCATTCTTGTAACTATGGTCGTATTTTATTTTCAGTTTATGGGTCTGTAACATGTAACTACTAACAGTTGTATTAAAAGCAGAAGGGCATGGCATTGAGGTTAGAATTTCTTATGCTGGCTGCAAATGGTCCATGAAACATTAAATGGTTTTATTTTCACTAATCAATTAGAAACTTGAAAGACTTTATTAGCATTTAAGAAGCCAACAGATCTCTCCTCTGTGAAGATGGAGATCCTTCATTGGTCCCTGGGGCTAAGTGCATAGGTTGTCAAGACCTTTTCACTGGCTCTGAGATCAAAATGACATAAACTAGATCACATTCACATATCTGTGCTCTCTTCTCCCCCAAAAGCATGGCAGTATCAAAACTGCCAGTGTGGCACAGCCCTTCCTGTGTGCTGTTTGTGCCAACCTCTGTTTGGGCCCAGTGCCACCTGACAGCAGCCAGAGCTGTAAAGGACCATGCCAACAATTGAGAATGCAGCCATAACAGGCTGCAACCATGGCACAATCACACACCATAAATGTGGGGCCATCTCAAAGCTAGTCCTGTTTTATCTTTTGGTACAGACAGACCTGTGAAACCTATGAGATGGTAACAGAAAGGTGCTTAACATTTGCAGAATATTAATAGAATAAAAGCTAAAGCAAAGATTACAGTGTGCTTTGAAATTGATTTTTTTTGTGTTCTATGAAGTATGAATTTTAAAATCCTAGACCATTTTTGATGCATTCCCAGCAGCATGCTTTTTTTAGCTATTGAGGCTCTGTTTTATGGAAGCCTCATCATTCCAGATACTTAAAATAATTGTAAGTCTCACAGAGGAAGAAGTGGAGTACAATTGCCACATCCCAGGGTGACATAGGTTACTATTTTCTGCAACACCAGTCCTGCTTTGACTTCCAGCTGTAAGTTCCTCTTTCTGTCTATTTAGCAGCTTGGGGTTTTCTATGTCTTTTTTACAGGTTGATACAACAGGAGTAAATTGTCCTCCAGAAAGATATAAATAGTAGTTGCAACTCATCATTAAAAGCCTATTTTAATCTTTGAAACCAGAGAAAATTTAGGGAAGAGAATGGGACTCAGGGAAGCAGAAAGTACAGATTAGCATAAATAACATATAGTAGAGGTGCAATAGAGTGAGTGAGAATATGTCTCAAGCCCAAATCAATACCAGCAAATGAGCCACATAATAGATTTTTTACTCTGTACTGTGTAGTTAAAGTTTTGAACTGGCTTTAGGTTCATAAATGTATTCCTTGTAGAAATAATAACTTATTAGCCAGATTTTGCTCTTATTAATGTGTTTACAGAAAGTGCAAATGATCACTGAAGAAACCTGCCCACTTTTCTAATGTTTTCATTCACAGCAAATAGAGTTGCCAAGTCTATGTCTTGTAAAACTTAACAACTTGGATCCAGCTGGTATATCAAAGCAAGCTATGGCCAATCAGGTTTTGGAACCCAACCAAGAAAACACAAAGAATTGCAGTGTAAGGAAAACATTGCTTACTTTGGAAAAAAGAATATGGGTAGTTAATTTTTTTTTTTTCCCCAACAGCAATCCAGACAGGAACTTCAAGTGCCAGTCAAAACCTGATTCCTGTGTGATTTACTCATATTTACTGAAAGAGAAGAGAAGCATTTCTGTTCTAGAAACATGAACAATGCAAAATAATTGTAGTGACCTTTTTTCTTAGAGTTTTCGTTGGTTTCAGTTTAGGTCTTATCATGACATTACAACACCTGAAAATCTCTATACATAGTTAGTCATAAGATTTTTCAGAAAACGCTGTTTTGTGTCAGGGTATACAGTGTGTTCTAAAATATTTTTCATATTTTTACTCTTTGTTGTGGTACCACTTTTTTGACATTAAAAGAATACAGTTTTAAGTACTTTAATGATATTGCAGAGCTGATTATGTATGATGAGCAAACTCAGAAAATCTTTTCGATCTTAGTCCCAGACAATAGTGATAAATAGACATTTCTGTTGTCTTGCACATGAAACACTGCAGGATTATGATCTCCTATGTAAGTCTGGTATCATCAAGGTGATGATACCAGACTTCATCTAAAATGAGCTTTAGTCATTTTATTTTTGAAAGCTAATGCTAAAGGTATCAAATTGACAGTAGAAATACTAAGATAACTTTATTTTCTCCTCTTATTCCTCAATATATAACCTGAAAAAAAACCTTCAGATGACATTTTTGTTCCTTTGAGGATCATTCTTTATATATTATGAAATCCTCTGATTTGTTATATTCTCTCTATATATTTATTAAATTCTTTACTGTTTTATTTTATTGAATTTTCCATAAAATTACATAAAAAACCTTAATATTTGGCTTTAGTTTCTCTTAATCTTAAAAAATTCCTTATAGTACTCTGTCTTCATTATGAAAACAATACTTCTATTACACATAGGATAACATAGGCTCCTAAATATCACAGCAGGTGTCTTTAAAATGAGGTGTAAAGCACTCTAAAAAAAATAGGGAGCTTTGTAAATGTACCAGTGGGGTTTTTATATCTCCTTGGTGTTTCTTTTTCTTAATTATGTCTAGCAGAAATCAAAAAACCTTCAGTTTATATTACTTAAAATTATTATGCTTATTTCAAATGTAAATGTATTTATTTATTTTGCATTACATGGTGAAGTTCTGTTTATTGCTCAAAACTGTCCACTTTTTAAATCCAGATGATTACTCATAAGAATGAAAAATTGTGCGGAGTGCATATCCTTTAAAAGCTTAATTTATATGCATCATGAATATTTGGACAGTTTTAATATATAAAAATTACTTAATTTCCTGAGTCCAGGATCTCTAAGTTTCTAAGCATGGCATGACACAGACTGTAACAAGCCTGAAAATAGTTTTCACAGAGTCATAGAAGCATAGAATGGCTCAGGTTGGAAGGGTCCTTAAAGATCCTCTAGTTCCACCCTCTCCCACTGTAGGCAGGGGCACCTTCCACTAGATTGTGTTCCTCAAAGCCCCATCCAACCTGGCCTTGAACACTTTATGTGATATGGGATATCCACAACTTCTCTGGACAACCTTTTCCAGTGTCTCACTAGCTCACAGCAAGGAATGCCTTCCTAAGAGCCAATCTAAACCCATCCTCTGTCGTTTTAAGCCATTCCCATCATTTAAAGCCATTAGTGCTCTGCAGGTTTGGACAGCCTGTGGGGTGTTTATTGCAGTCACAGGGCGAGGATGCAGATAGAATAGGCTGCACAGCAGCTTGCAGTTACACACCTCCTCAGGGGCTGTTAGTCAAAATGCAACATCTCTCTAAATACACCAGGTCAGGGACAATGTGCACAGGATTTTATGGACAATGAGATGGCATCACGTGCAGCCACAGGTCTACGCTACCCCTCAGATCTGTATTCAGTTTCCTTCCAGTAAGTGTCAGGGCAACACCTCAGGGCTACCTGACCATCTCTCTGGCCAAGCCTCTCCTGGTAGGATGCTGAAAACTGCAGTATAGAAGTGCCAGTAATCCTACACTGTTGTATGTTTTATTTAATGATAAAACCATAAATCAGGGAGGATGACAGTATTATATCCTTTTCACCTTCTATTAGAGCTCAGTGTTTCCCTGATAGGAAATAATTCTCTCCAGAGAGAAAGAGCTGATCTTAGATTGATTTCTGAAATATCCTCAAGCTCCTAGGATTTAAGAGGAGATGGAAAATTGATTTGTATTTCATGTGCTACATTCATTTGTGGAACATGTCTTCCGCCACAGTAATATAGTATTTCTCCATTATAGTAATCTGTATGAAGCCTGATTTGCATTATGGTTCTGTAATATAACTCTCTTATAACTCCCAAGACCTTAGGAGACAATATCAATATTCCTCACTTACTTTTGGCATGAACCCGCAAAATGCTTGAAACCTGTTTCTTGAGTCAGAACTTAATGCTTCCCTCACTGCCCTGTAAATGAACTCTTTTCTGAATATCCCAATGAAGAGGAATAGCATTTTCAAGCAGGAAGCAGGAAACATTGCTCTGTTCCACTGTCTCTGCTACATGAATTAAATACGATTAAACTGCTGGCAAGGTTTAACTGTTAAAATGACAGTTCCTAAGAGAAACAATATAATGAGGGTTCCTTTTCAAAAGTATTCAGGTCAAGCCTGTATATTCATGAAGAACCTTATAGAATTCACAAAGAAAATCTCTGTAATATTTGCCAGTTGATTCTGCTCCCATGGTAAGCCTTAGTTTATTGTTTCTTAGGTAGAAATTGTACTGATTGTGAAGACTGCTTCAGTCTCTTGAAACTATAAAAATGATCAAATAAATTTCAATTATAAAACTGAGTTTTCTTAAACATTTAATGCCAGATCTCTTCCATGGCATTTATTTAATTAAGTCATAGTCTTGTTTATTTCTGTTATGACTTCATAGAAATATAAAATTAGTTTTGGTTAGGCGGAGTAAGCTGAATGATCTGAATTCCACAGTTCTAAAACTCATTGAACAACAGGAGGTTAGGAGATAAAAATCAGACCTTGCTCAGTGTCAGGAGTGTATGAATTCACATACAGATTCCCATTTGTGACAATTGACTTAGTGCAGCATGAAATAGATGTCTCAGTACAAAAATGATGACATATTGCTTTCATAAAGTCTCTTAAATTTGACACAAACTCTGCAGGTAATTCACCTGGGATTTTCAACTTTTACTGGCATAAACAAATAGGAACATTTAATATCCTTTACATAGATTTCAATGGCTTTAGAAATGCAGTAAATTGTAGTGTTTGTTTTTTGTTTGGTTATGTCCTAGGGTGACGTTATGATGCTTGTATCCCCATTAGTGTGTGCTATTTACGCTGGATATCATGTTCTGTGCCTTTAAGACTGGCCCTGAAGAGTGAATGTTTTGTTTGGATTTTGCTATCAGCCTCCCCCCCATGGCTGGTGGGACACAGAGACGGGCAGTACCTGGTGCTGTTTTTGCTTTTTTGCTTTTGCTTTTCGCTCTGGCTCTTGCTCTTGCTTCTGCTTTGCTTCTGCTTGCTCTTGCTTCTGCTCATTAGCTAGTTTAGCTAAACAGTCCAAATTCTTCCTGGACTGTTGCTCCTTTCCTTTTTGGACCTACTCGAACCTGCTCCAGGGACCTGGGAGCATCAAAAGTCTGCATCCTGTGGCTGCAGCAGCTGCTCCAGCACTGGAGGGAATGACAACAGAGCAGCCACCCCCAAGAGAGACTTTCTGAATTTGTCATCCTTCAGAGCAGTGAAAGAGTGGTACCACCTGGTATTGTCTATTTTGTGTGTTGGGGGGTGCTGTGTCCGTTAAATAAACAGGTTCTTTCCACTTCTCTCCTAGGAGTTCTTCCTGAACCGGTGGGGGGGGAGGGGCCGTGTGGGTTTACTTTCTGGAGGGCCCCCCCTGTGGAGAGTCTCTCCAAAATTTGCCCTAAACCAGGACAGGTTGTTTTTTTTCTAGCATGCAACAAATATCTCCTTGATTGAGAGGTACCATTTTTTCAGAAATTCTTATATTTTTGATCCTTTCCACCAAAGAACAAAGGAGCAAAGGTTTTATTTTGTTGTTTTGTCTCCTAAGAGTGCTACATAAAAATATTTGTTTCCCTTTTGATCTTAAGATGTCAACACAGAGATACCAGACAAACTTCCATCATCTATCTTTAGTAAAAGTCTTAGTTATTGAGTTACTAAATATTTTCTTGATGTTTCCTAGAGACATGATGAGATGAGTAGTAACTGAAGAATGATGAAACATTATATGAATTAGTCCTTTAGAAATATTTCATAGAATCAGAGTGGTTTAGGTTAGAAGAAACCTTAAAGGTCATATAATTCTAGCCTTCCTGCCATGGTCTGGGACAGTGTTCACTAGACTAGGTTGCTCAGAGACTCATCCAACCTGTCATTGAACACTTCCAGGGATGGGACATCCACTACTCCTCTGGGCAAACTATTCACCACCCTCATGGTCAAGAATTTCCTCCTAATATCTAATTTAAACCTACTCTCTTTTGGTTTGAAGCCATTTCCCTTGTCCTGTCTACACATTCTTGTAAAAATCTCTGTCTTTCTTGAAAGCTCACTTCAGGTACTGGAAGGTCAAAATTAGGCTACCCTAAAGCCTTCTATTTTTCTGGTTAAACAAACACAATTCTCTCAGTTTTTCCTTGCACAAGGGGTGCTCCAGCCCTCTAATCATCTTGGTGTCCCTTCTCTGGACTTGCTCTGATAGGTTGATGAGCTTCCCATGCTGGGCCCCCAGAGCTGGATGCAGCACTGCAGGTGGGGTCTCACCAGAGTAGAGTAGAGCAGAGCAGTAGAATCCCCTCCCTCACTCTGATGGCCACACTGCTTTGGATGCAGCCCAGGACACATTTGACTTTTTGGCAGCAAGTCTTATTAAACCCCAGGAGATTCCCATTATCCCAGTTCTCGAGCTTGCCTGTGTGCCCCTGCATGGCATCCCATCCTTCAGGTGTGTCAACTTCACTGCTCAGCTTGGTGCCAGCTGCAGGCTTGGTGGAGGTACATTTGATCCCTCTGTCTATGTCATTGATGAAGAGATTAAAAAACACTGGTCCCATATGGACCTCTGAGGGACATCACTTGTCACTGACATCCATCATGACTCTGAGCCACTGACCACCACCCTCTGGATTTGACCACCCAACCACTTCCATCTAACTGTCCATGCATCAAATCTATTTCTCTCTAATTTAGAGAAAAAGATGCTGTGGGAACTGTGTCAAAATCTTTATAGAAGCCGAGATAAACATCATCTTTAACTCTTTTTTTGTTGACTGATGTAGTCACCTATTTTCTCTTGTATCCAATAGAAACCTCTCGGCCACAAGATTTCGTTTGTATGATCATCTCCAATAACAATTATTTAAGCAAATGTGGTGAGAACACTAACATTATTGATATTTCAAGAAACATATTTAAAGAAAATAGTTTTGAAAGAAATTCCTGAAGGTGGTAAATTTTAAGTATCTTCTGACAATACCATAGGACAGACATCCATACTAGAAACCCTGGAACCAACCCTTTGCATAACAGAGGTCACAGGGTCCTGTAGTCCAGCCAGGGGACTGAGCACTGGGAGGCACAGCAGTAGACAAAGACCTCCAGCCTTTCATGCACTTGGACTGCAAGATGATAAAAGCCTAGGGATTCTTTTTTTCAGGGTCTCTCCTCAGAGGCACCCAGACAGAGCTGTTACTCTGTTGTTGCACCATGATTAAATTATTTTAAGGATCGAGACATCTGAGATTGTGCTATGGGAAACCTGGGCTCAAACTGGTAAGGAAATGGTCTGAGTGTGTGAGTTGTTGCGTAGGGAGTCGAGAGGGCTTGGCTCAGTGGAGCTGGCCACTGTGAAGGCACTTCGGTCCCAGTTCAGGGGGTGCAAGTGTGACTGCCAGAGCAGCTCCTTGACAGTCACACAGGAAAGTTTCCTTAACAAACCTCTAGAAAGTTCCCACTGGCCTGTTAGGTGTTTAATGCCAAGGAGTCTGAATTCTATGTTAAATATGCTAGCAACTGGTAGTAGTAAAAATGCACATGCATTTTTGCCAGAACAAAGGGAATGCACTGTCAAACCAGTGAGTGTCTGCCAGAATACAGGCCTAAATTGTGCTTTAATTTCATCAAACCATCAATTTGTCTTCTAGATGTTGTAAGGTAAGACAGATTGCTATTGCTATTCCTTGCTTTAAAGGTTGATCAATAGTAAGCATGATGGGTAGTGCTGGGCAGAGAAAGAGCGGTCCCAGTTATATGAAAGATGCCAATTACATTTTGCCCTGTGGAACAAGCTTTCATTTCACAAAAGTGCTAATAAAAAACAACTCTTTCAATCAGTACTTATTTGAAGTCTTCTGTACTCTGACTTGTGGCTCTAAAAAATATGGCATAGAAACTTTCCAGCTACATCACTGTCAGGAACATAATGTTTCTGGCTTCCAAACTGTTTACAACCATGCTGTGTCAAAGAAGGCTGTTCTCACACGTCTTTAGCCATCATCCCAGCTCAGTCTCCTAAAAGAAATTTCCTTGATTTTATTTCTGCTAGCTATTTCTCTGCTGTCTACTTCTCTTTCCACTAGTTCAACCTATGGACTGAGTACTGCTTCCTAGTCTTCAACCTGCTTGTCTAAAAATTGCCTATTGTCTATCAATGTGTTGCTGTTAACTGAGATGTAGATCAGAATACTGTTCATCATTTTTTTTTAAATTACTGTGGTTATTACATCATCTTGCCATCAAAAAAGAAAATATGCCTGTGACAACTCTCCCCCAAATATTTTTGTATCATCATGATATGTGAGAATAAAGGACAATAAAATTGTTTTTTCTCTTTTTGTGTCAGAATAAATCCAATATACTGTTAGGAAAAGCTGTCTCCATCACAGGAAAGCTTTCAATGGTTCACTGCCCTACCATTATTCAACATGCATTGAATGTGTTTTGAAGAGATGAAGTGACAAATATATGTGAAAGATATTGTGGTTTTACCTGAAACATTGCATCTTCTTATACTCTTTCTCCATGATTTTCAAATCCAAAATCGGGTAGGAGAGAACAGGGTCAACATTGAACTTAAAAAAAAAAAAAACAAGTAAGAAAAGAAGCAAAAATTTGAAAGATAATTATTTTAGACCTGAACCCTGCTTTTGATAATTTAAAATTCATTTTTTTTTATCATATTCTTATTTACTGATACATATTTATAAAAATACTCGTAGGGGTATATATCTCTTCAACACCAAATGGAACAAAAAGAAGCAAACTAAAAAGCTTGCAAATGTGAAACATCACATTGTTTAAGAATCAACATTTAACAATTAAGCTGGCTTACTTCAGCATGCCAGAATTGCATCTTTAAAGGTTTCTGCAGCTGATATAATTTCTGACTGTGTTATTCAGATAAAATTACCAGTAGAATTCAGATTAAAATATCACTGAATTTTAGTGTTTGCAGGTGTTTTTGTTTTTTTTTTTTTTCTTATATAATCTTACCTCCAGTATAATTTAGAAAAATGAAAGTTGTGAAGAGGTATTTCTGCATAATTTTTTTTCAAGTATCTCAATGTTGTACTTGCATTGTTGGCTGTTTCAAAGCTCCAAAATGGGAAGTTAATCATTAAAAAGCCCTATTTTTATGGTCTCAATTACATGTAGCTTACCCTGGCCAGCAGCATAGAAAAGACAGTCATATGAGAAGGAATTAAACATCTCATATTCAATGTTTTTATCCTCTAATCTTTCTTGCAATCTACTGTCATCCTCACTTTCACCTGGTGTTTCCTTGCACATTTGCTTTCTGAAATCATTAATGATTATTTCTCTCATCGTTATGCATATGGCTGTGCCTTTTCATTTCACAGAATGAGAAAAAATCATTGAAGTCTAAAACCTTGAAGTTTAAATGTCCTTATCATTTCCACCTGTCAATACTTAGCTGAAAAAGAAAACTCTTTAAAGCCCTGACATCATCATGTGAATTTTATATTAAGATCTTAGGAGGAAGAGTCACTGGGAAGTTACTCCATGTTCTGCTGCTATTTGACGTATTCTTGGCAGCACAACACACCGATATTTCCCTGTTGTGAGTGCTGTTTGTTGTAAAGCCTTGTTTGTGTCTGTCATTTTCTCTAGGAAAGTAATAAGCAACAGGAAAGTAAAGTGCCAGGTTGATAGCAAAATATTTCAACAGTTTTGACTTGCAGTAGACATGATATTGACAAACAGCTGCAACAGGATCCAGTCGTGGGTGCTATGATGTACAGACATAGCTTTGGTTCTCCTGATTTCTGTCCCTTTCCTTCTCCTCTTGGTGAGCTCAGACAACGTTTCTCCTTCAGAAGAGGAAATCCTTTTACAATAAGAAGCTTATAAACTGAGACTGTGCAGACCTAAATTATGAGAAGTCCCTGTAGAGTGCGGCATAGGACAATTCTTGCGAAGAAAAATTAGTTATGGTATTTTATAGCTCCTGGCAGTGAAATCATGATTGCTGTTTTGAAAAGTGGATAGAGAAAAACAAAACAAGCCTGACTTTAAGTATAGGATGTTAATGATGCAAATGGCAGAAACCATAGCGTTTCTCCAGTTTTCTATAACTGGTTCCTTTAGTGTTTGCTAATGTCCAAGGAGATTTATTTGGCTTGGCTATTTGTTCTGCTGCTGAAACAAGCAAATAGATGAGGAGAGAATCTCCCAGAGACTGAGACTCCTTGAAGCCCTAGAGTCTAGATGCCAGGAAATTCTATGCTGAATCATACAATCTAATTAATGATCAATATTGTTGATGAATTCTCAAACAGCAGAATTATACTATGACAATTTTGCTTAAAAGTCAGGAAAATCTCATACAGAAGTCAACATAATTATTCCTTTTCTAGAACTCATCATTATATCATGTATAACAGTTTTAAAATCATATTAGCAATAGTTACCACATGATTTGATCTGAGATGAGCAGGGTCTGCTTTGCAATTAGAATATTTATAGTGCATAAAGAAAATTCACTTTAACATACCATTTAATATGCTTTATACAGGATATGAGTAAAGGATAAGAAAAGCCTCATTGCTATGATACACTTTGGTCCCTACCACAATATTTATAGCCAGAATTAATAAGTCAAAGTTGAAAACATAGTCAAAATTCCATTATTTTCAAATGTCATGAAAATATAATTTTCCTCAGATAAAAACTTAAATGCATGCATGAATAAAATAACTGCAATTTTTAGCACATTCCTAATGTTAATAATCTTTGTTATAGCACCTAAGACTTCCAGCTTATCTCTTTTATTTAAGGATCTCAGAGCTCATTACCAGTTTAAAAACTCAGGCATCTTTATAAGGTGAACAAATGTTATCTTCATTTTGCAATAGGAATAGTGACAGAAAATTATCTCACAGGAAAGTCACTGAAATATGTTTCAGCCTCTGTTCATCCCTTTCCTATTCTATAGTTCTGCATAACTATCTCAGCACTATTGCTTCAAAATTGGAAATATTTCACCCAGTAAGAATCCAGGAATCCTGTTACAGTTTTGACTGATTCAGCCTTGCAGTTTAGTATGTGTACTTATTTTTTAGTCAGTAGTTTTCTTGCACTTATATTTGCATATCGATAGAACAGTTCTATTTCAGTAATTTAGCATAGTATGCAAATTTCCATACTCTGACATGCAGGCAGCTATTATTAGTCAGCCAAAGTACAGGGATTTACATTAATCAATGTATTGCTCTTTCTCAGTTACTTTATTGCAATTATCTAAATCTCATAGCTCTGATTATGAAGAAGGAAAGACCTTTGAAAAAACTGTGATTAAGTGAACAGAAGTTTTGAAATCACTGTGGTTTTTACTAACAATGGCTTCGTGGACCATGCATCCTCATCATAAAGATTACACCGGTGTGAAAACTCCTTATAGGTAAAGACTACAAAAATCTGGGTGAGGGCACCATTTTATACTTATCTGTAAGATAAAATTAATTACATAAATCTGGAAATCACCTTAGTTTGTTATGTAAAGAAAGCTTTTTCCTCCATATCTAGTTTGCTGATGATTATACTTTATGCAAATACTTGACACTCAAAATATAAGATAAAATCTTCTCAGCAAAGCACAGATATTAAAGATATCCTAACAATTATGCCATTCTAAAAACTAGAAACATAGGGTCAGATTTCTCATGTAATTACGGATTATCAATATTCTTTTGACTCTGAAAGAAAAATGGTCTAAGGAAAATTGTCCAATACATGTAAGTGACTTAGAAGCTCACCTGTAGAGAACTCCATCCTACTTTGTGTAGACACATTTTCAACCCTTTGACTTATTTCTTCTAGGGGAAGATTTAAGAATAATACTTCTTTGATGATTCATCCTCCTCTTCAGGAGCACTCAGGGTGATATAATTGAGAGAAAATATCTCACATAAAATATCAGGCACAATTTTTCCTCATAAGAAGACAAATCCTCTCCTTCACCTTGTCTCCAATATGCTACAGTCTGGTAGCTGGGGCACCCCTGGGGAATTGAGATATCCTTGCCAGTGGAAGATTACAGTCAGTTTGTATCATGAGTTGATTCGACCATTGCACTGCCAAATTTTTTTGAGGCGTAGCTCTTACTTTCAACATAGAATCATATAGAATGGTTAAGACTGGAAAGAACTTTAAAGATCACCTAGTTCCAACCCTCTTGCCATGGGTAGGGATGCCATTCACCAGATTAGGTTGCTCATGTTCCTCATCCCACCTGGCCTTGAGCACTGACAGAGATGGAATATCCACAGGTTCTCCGTAACCTACTCCGGTGCCTCATCACACTCTGAGTAGAACTTCGATCTAATATTTATTAAATCCATCCTCTTTCAGTTTAAAACCACTGTCTCTTGTCTTGTCACCACCACCTGGACATATAAAAAGTCCCTCTCCTCACTTTTCATAGGCCCCCTTAAAGTACTGAACTGCTTCAGTGAGGTGTCCCCAAAGCCTTTTCTTTTCCTGACTGAATGATCCCAGCTCTCTTAGCCTGTCTCCACAGCACAGGTCTTCCAGCCCGCTGATCATCTTCACAGCCTCCTCTGGACCTGCTCTAACAGGATCATGTCCTTCTTGTGCTAAGTATCCCAGAGTTGGATGCAGCAATCCAGGTGGGGTCTTGTGAGGGCAGAGTGGAGGGGTAGAACCCCTACACATGCTGACCACCCTGCTTTCAATGTAACCTAGGAAGTGTTTGGATTTTTGGGTAGTGAGTGCATACTGTTGACTCATGTCCATGTTTTCATCCATGAGAACCCCTAAGTGCTTCTCCACAGGGCTGGTGTCAATCCCAGTAATCCCAGTCTGGGATTACTCCAGTCCAGGTGCAGCACCTTGCACTTGGACTTAATGAACTCCATAAGGTTTGTGTGGGCTGCCTTCTCAAGGCAGTAGGAGTCAAACACGCACACACACACACACTTCTCTAACCCCTTGGGCCTAATTTCCTTCCTGCTAAGCAGAGAGTGTGCACATGCTGTCTGTCATTGGGGCCATCGCCTTCTTACACAGCTGTGTTTTAAGCATGAGAGGGCATGTTCTGGTTGCACTCAGAGAGGAGGGCATGACTGAGCATGAGGATGAAAACAGCAGGAAGTGGAAAGTTAGAAAATTCCAGCATCCCAGGGGTCCTGTGATTTTGTACATGGGATGAGTGGTGTAAGCCTATTAAATAACAGTATGCTACAGCCCTCCTTAATGACTACCACAAAGAACTGGCTTTTTCAGAATTAAAAATCAGGATTAGTAAATATATGGAGCTATAGAGACCTATATCTGGAATGGTTCATGCATGTTTTTATTTTTTATAAGTGGAACCCTGGAACTCAAATATAAGCACATAAAGAGACATAGTAAGACTTTGTTCTGAAATTAAAGGCTCTGAAATTACAACAGCACAATTATAAAAAGAATACACCTCATAAAAAAATGTATCCTCAATCTCAAATTTACAAAGGTAGAGACACAACTATCTTTGGAAATCAAATGAGAAGGGCCTAAACTAGTAGCACATATGTTAAATAATTTCCTGCTTTTTTACATCCAGAATGTTAGTTTGGCATCTCACATATATGTATTACATATATATATATACTCATATGCAGAACATTAATATGTATGTATGTATGTATGTATGTATATGTGTCTGTATGTATGTATAAGAGGTGTTTAAGAAAGAAAAAGAAAAGCACCAATAAACTGTTACCTGCTGAAAGAAATTCTGATCTACCAGTATCTTGAACACAGAGGGGCCCTTCTTTCCAACTTCTATAGTCATCTTTCAAAAATAAATTTTCAGAGCTAAATTCCTAAAAATGGCTCAGGCTGACATGACACATAGTTCAGCCTGCAATAGAACCTCTTTCTTCACAACAAGCAAAGATAAAATATGAAGTTTACTGTAAGGTAGAATGTGGGAGACTAACAAAAACTGAAGATATTTATAAATCTCCCAAGTTTGGTATGGAGTTATAAATCACCAATTTTAAAGTAACTGAAATAATTTTCAGCTTTTATGTGTCTTATTGCTTTTTATCCTCACCAGGATCTCAATTAAGATTTTTTCAAAATTTTTCCTAAATTAGATTCTTATTGCTAAGAAGGAAAGTAGTATCTCTGTTTACCCTTACAAATGGGAAAATGTTTGACTGAATTTATAGTCACAGTACTTTGGTAAAGCATGAAAGACAATTAAATCTAACTGGGAAATCTGATAAATAATTCGCTATCAGAACTGAGAAATGCACTGATGCGATTTAGGTTTTGTCTTTTTTTCTTTTATATGTTCTCTGTATTCTTCCCACATATATTTGTAGCTCTGTTGTCTATTGTATTAGTGACTAGTTTCCCCAGTACTTTTCCATGGCCTTTTTCCATAGCCAGAAAGACAAAACAAATTCCAGAGCTCCAAGCCCCAGGGGGTACAAGGCTCCCGTGCTACCTTGGTTCTTCCTGGTTAGCAAGGTTAAGAACAACCCTTGGAGATCCATTCTCGTGGACAAAATACAGCCAGTGCTGAAGGGGGAGAGAGAAGGGGCTTGAGCTGGAGGGGAATTACATCAACACTTGCCTTCCTAATTGGTGCCTTTTATCAGTTATGCTAATTTCCTAAAATCTATAAAATGTACTCACCCCTGAGGGGGTGGGCTTTCATGAACATCTTTCCATAACTGCTCCTGGAGGCCTCAATATAAATATAAAGAACCCTTTTAATATTACCTCCTTACTAAAAATATCTCGAGTTTCATTTCCAGGTTGGGAAAGAAGACAACAGTGCAATAGTTTTTCTGGTAAGAAATGCAAAAAGATTTGTTGTCTTCTGAAGCTGAACAAGCCTAGAATAAAAGTGAGCACCTGAGAAGAGCTATTGCTTCTAATGGCAGCCAGTTTCTCATGGTCAAGTTTTTTCCAAGAGCTTGTGTTATCTTTTTCTTCATGGGATCCTGAAATATTCTATGTATTTTCTGTGGAGGTCTTTGAAAAAAAACCTTATGAGATATTCAGTATAAAATTGGGTTGATTTTCAAACTCAAAGAATACAGTGATCAGTGAGAGAATTACTGATTGAGGCTGAACCTGTGGTAGATGTATGTTTTTTATGTCTGTCAGCTAATGCTGAGAATTGCATACAACTGTATAATTATTCCAAAGAAAATACAAACCCCAGGGGGTACAAATTCAACCTAAATAAAACAAAAACCCATAAACCTAATAAAATCCTTTCCCACATGAGGGAAAAGAAAAATATGCTGCCATTATATTAGACAGCAAAACCATAGGTTTTTACAAATATCTGTGAAAGAAATAGCATGCTAGCATTTAATGAAAATTTGCTTTGAGATTTAATGAAATAAACATGCTGTTGTTGATGAAGTTGCAATTATAGTGAACGATATTGTTTGCTAAATAGAATTAGGATGTAAAGAGACATTGCCAGGAGAGACACAAAAGTGAATTTTGGGGATAATAATACTTTCATCAGGGAAATAATTCTAAATGTTGCTAGGTCTATGGAGGTTTTTCTTTACTTTGCTTTTCTTTGCATGTTTTATAGACACATTAACACCAAAAAAAAAAACAACAAACCAGTAAAGAAGGGATAGTGATTTGTAGAAAATCTTTGTTTCTTCAGCATATTTGAATATTTGAAGTTTCATGATACTACCCAAAGATTCATGTTCCTTTGTTTTCACATGTCAAAGGAGAAGTCTGGAGGACATAATCATTCTGAAATATGTAGCAATTATGAAGAGTATATGGGTCTGATAGTTTGTCTTTTTAGGCATTTTAGACACAGAAATTAGAATGAGATTACTGTTATTTGAAAAAAAATCCTTTGTCTATAAAAACTTACATTTAAATTATCATCACTTAAGCCTTCATAACTTCATAGACTTCATAACTTGATCTGGTTTCACTTAAACGTGAAGACCCCCCACTGTTTTCAAAGGAGACAGAGGATAAAAAAATGGAAAGCAGTGAGCTGGGCTTGTCATTTATTAAGGCAGAATGCGATTAGCAGCAGAAAAACTGTTAATTCATTATTATGAGAATTTAATATTGCAAATAATATTAAATTAATTCAAATGAAAACACTAAGACGTACAGAATGGCGATAAGATTCTTCTTTCAGTCTTTGATAGATACACTGTCCTGGTTTGTTAAGAAACTACATATGTCTTTTGACCTGCACAACTGACAGTCTGTGCAAAATTGCTTCAAGTTTGGTATGACATTTCTTGATAGTTAAAAGCACCAATACTATTATTTTCTCTGTTTAGCTAGATCTTTTTCCACTAGAGATGATATTGGGCTTGAATTCATTTTGATAACTTTCCAGGGAGACAGATCTTATTAAAAGTATGCTATAGATATTTTCCCATACTGCACTTGCTCAGAATGCTGCCCTCCATTCTATTATCCAAATTAATGAATTAGTTGAGAGTTCGGGATTCAAATTTGTATGTGGATCTCGTTGATTTTGATGTCTATGTTTTTATTTATGCTTTCAAGGAGATCGGTTATGATTTGCATTTTGGTTTTAACTTTTTCTTTTTTCTTGATGTCATTTCAAGGCCCATGGATTTTAAGCAGGATGTATTTTGCGTCTGATTTCTAAAGCTCTTTAAGGATTTCTTTGTGGTTTCAGATAAATTATCTTCTTTGGCCTGTATTTTTGTTTGTTAGCCATTGCATATTGCAGTTGCCAATTCTTCTTCCACAAGAGTTTTGCTGGGTTTGATGTGATCCATATTCTGTTGGCTTATGTTTCCCAAGCCAACATTAGCCTAGTTATGTGGATGTTAGCAGAGACGTTCTCATTAGCTTCCATAAAAACAGCCAAAGTAGGAAACTTTGCAAAATCAGCAAATTGCTGTTTAACATCTCCAACAATGCTCTAGATCCCTAAATCAGCAGAATCGCTCCAACTTGTTTCACAGGGAGTCTGGCCAGCATGCAAGTCATCAGAAAGATTTTTTCAGAACCGAGCACTATTTAGACCAGTCTCTAGGATGTAACAAATTCATAGGGCTTGTTAACAGCACCTGTGATAGGATCTTTGATATAATCTCTGATTAAAAACTCCTCCTTGAATAGGACAAGCTGCAACGAATTAGAAATTAATTCCAACTGATCATGTACAAGGTTTGCCAATGGTGAAGAACTCAAAGGAGGAGGGGGAAAATTATAATAAAATGAATTTATCTTTCATAAAAAATAATAAAACAGATATATTTATACCTCTGAAGATAGGTTTCAGACACTTTTGCTTACTCTGAGAAATCTTTTCTTATATAATGCAACACAGTGATGTCACAATCAATCTGACAGACCAAAAAAAAAAGAAAAGTTGAATTTTTCTTTCCATGGCAGCAAATATTAACACATTATGCACAACAAGCATACAAAAATCACATAATTTAGAAAACAATCTCTGCATGAATATGCTTCAATGCACAGTACTCTAGTTAGAATAGAAAAAAAAGAGGGAGAAAACCCCTCCATGTTCTTTTTATAGAATATGATGATTTTCTAGTGTTTGTATTTAATATTCTTACTTTATTCTCAGTTGTTGCTCTTATACATTATTGTCTTGTATATAAAAGCTAAATCTTACCAATTCCTTTCATCAAGTATCCACTCCCTATACCTCTTCCCATCCTTAATTGATTGCTGTGTTTAAATTTTACATAAATTTTTATCCTTCCAAACTACAATTTTTGATAGAATATCAATCTTCTGTAAGGAAAGAAAGAGCTTCCCTTTTGCTAAAGAGACCTAAAATGTGCACAGCACAACAAAAGAGGAAAAAAACAATGTGTATTTTTTTGCCTTATCAATTTTGAACATACATTAGTTAAGTATTCACACATTATTTATCTTCTTTCCTTTTTCTCTACAGTGTGGAACCAAAGAACAGCATTTCAGAAAGGCAGTACTCACAGTTCAAAGAAATAATGTTTTAAGGTCGTCATTGCAGCACTAAAGCATTGCTTTTTCTTTGTGCATCAAACTGACAGTTTTGATGGCAGATAAGAGCTGTTTCTTCCAACTCCTTTCTCAAAATTATGGGGTTTTTTTCTTTTAAGCAATTGTCTTTCATGTTTACTTAATTTAATTGCATAAACTGTAGAATGGGACAGGAAAACAGATAAGGCCTAAACTTGTAATTATTCACAAAATCTTCAAAGATTTAGTGAGGAGAAACTATTTGACTGATGTACCTGTCATTTGACAAACAAATGTCATTATAACAGATGCCTCTGCGTATTCCTGGTTAGTTTGCATCTATTAAACACAAAGTAACAGTGTATGATAAACAGAATATTAAGGGTTTTTTTCTATAATTTATGAGATTGAAACTTAAAATTATTGCAATGGCTGTCAACACACTAGTCTGTTTAAGAAAGCCAGAAATTTTGTCTCTGATCCAAAATATGCAAAAGTCCTAATATTGAACTTTGAAGAAAATAAAATCAGGCAGTAAATAAAAGTAGAAATAAAATATTAGAAACTCATTTTCAAATATAAAGGGCAATTTCTCTCATACAGCCATGAAAATAAGAAATATGGTACACAAGAAAGAATTAGAACCCAAGACCTTTCTGAAGATAATCATTGCATATAAAAATTCCAAAGCTGCAGCATATGGAAACAGCAGGATTTTTACACTTAACAACATGATTCAAAAACTCAAATGCTTTAATTCAGCTGTATTGATCTGATTCCAAGGTCACTGAGAGGTCTGAGAAGTGTTGAGGATGGCTGCACTTATGAGAGAGCAGAGGACTCAGATAAGCATAAGCCTTTCCAGAAGCAAGGATATGTCGTTTGGGGAATAATTCCTGTGATTCTCATTTCTACTGTTTATGAGTCATGTAAACATCTTTCTTCTCTGATCCAGAAAAGGTAATTTCTGATTTTAGCAATGATATCTGGTTAGAACCTGGGGCACCTACTTCACACTTTTGCTGCCACGGGCAAACAGGAAGACATTCACGCAAGTGAATCTCCACTGGCACAATGAATAGTCACTGGACTATTTGCTGCCCTTAATATTTGCTCTCCTAGGTGACTATCTGGTCTGCCAGTCTGGTAAGTTCTGTTCTATGGATTGCTGACGCCTCATATATTCCTTCTTATCTTCCTTTTAATGTTTGACTGTGCTATAGCTGACTGATCAGCTAAAATAGCATTGGTTAGCTGACTATCCAGCTCCAATGGTACATCCCTTCCCAAATGTTTTGAGTACCTCAATATCTCTTGGTTTCTAATAACTAAGTTCCATTTAATTGCCTAGCTTGCTATTGGATTTCATTTTTTGTAGTGAGCTCCCTGTTTAGCCTTATGACTTGATTTCTGACACCATGCTGAACCTACATTAACCTTTTTACCTTTTTTTCTCTCCTTGTATATTCTTTAATTCACTATATTCTTAGTGTCTCCTTCCTTTCCTTTCTCCCTCTGGCAGGCTACCACATTCTTGTCACTTTGACTGCCCTGCAATAGGTGATGTGTACTCTCATAGCTCTCAAGCTACTGAAAACTACCATATTTCGTTTTTCACATGGCAGGAAGCCAGACTTAAACATAAAACAAATAAATAGGATGAAGTATTAGAAACCTGTAAGCTCTAACATTTTTTCTTTCTTGCTTTTAACTCCACTGTAATCCTTAGAGCAAGGCTGTTACAGTACTACTTAAGAAAAATGGTGTAATCATTAAACCCTCAATGTCCACTTTAAAGTGTTAACTTCTGCAAGTCCAGTGCCATTAAATTTGTAAAGGAATATAATTTTGTTTCATTAATATTGACATTTTGTCCCAGTTGTCAGAGAACAGACTCTCCTGAAAGACCTTTATTCTCTTTCATCTTTTTAACCCTGATCATCTGTAATCTTATTCTAGCCTAGAAAACAATAGTGAGAATTTTTTTCTTCTGTCTGTAGACGTTAAATTTTAAAGGGAGAGCTAATAAACCCATGACTGGAGAAAAATAGTTTTGCATATATTATTACTAAACGGCTCATGTTGTTTCTTCCCACCTAATGACCCATATTTGATTTTCAGATTTTTAAATTTTAGTATTAAAAAATATTATATTCCTATGCAAATTATATTCTAGATTTCTTGAGGAACGTTCAGTGTAAGTAAAATATAGCCTCAGGAAAGAAGTGTTTTAGTACCTTTGTTAGCTGTTCTGTAAGCCACTTGCCATTCTGGAATATCAGAACATTTCATCCAAACCTGAATAAATAATTTCACTGTATAAAGGTTATTTTTGATATGAACACAAAGGGGCATGTCATGGTTTAACTGTAAGTACTTTTTTTCCATAATTTCAAGTGCCCAAAGTAATTGCTGTTCCTGAATATTTCTGAGGCTTTCTTTATATCACAGACATACCATTATAACTAACTAGAGCAAGAACAGGGAGAGAGGCAAGCTGATGAACTACTGATGGTTCTTGGTACTAGAAAGATGGCATAGGGGAGATAAAAAAATTTAAAATTTTTTTTTTTTGCTTGTCATGGGTTCATGAAAATCCTTAAGGTATGGGCTGACTAAACTGAGGTCAGCTGGAATTTTGAGATGAATTTGTTTTGACTTCTCTCTCATATTGAGATCCCCATGGTGAAATTACATAATTTAGAAATTGATGCAATCTCTATTAGAATTTTAATTAAAACATGAAAAATCAAAATAAGGGAATAAATAATAGAAATTTTACTAATACAAACTTCAACAAATACTTTAGAAAGCCCGTGCTGTCACTTATGTGATTTTCCTAGCTGCTGTGTGCTCTCCTCATAATTTGTGTTTGTGGTCCAAACTTCTGACTCCTTGTGTTAGATCTTTATGTCTCAAAATCTGCTGTCTGAAAGACTGAGTTTATTTGCTTTCTTCCAGGAAAGGATTAAAGGGGAAAGCTCCTCCTTTTTAGGGAGTTTTGTCAAAACAAGTTTCTCCCATTTTAAAGGAATGTAGACTAAATTTTCTGTTAAATCCTGTGTACAGTTTTGGGCACCACAATATCAGAAATATATTAAGCTATTAGAGAGCATCCAGAGGAGGGCCGTGAGCGTGGTAAAGGCTCTGGAGGGGAAGCCACACGATGAGTGGCTGAGATCACTTGCACTTTTTGATCTAGAGAGAAGGAGACTGAGAGGAGACCTCATTGCAGTTCTATAACTTCCTCAAGAGAAGAAAAGGGGAGCAGCATCATCTCTTCACTCTCATGACTGGTGGCAGAAGCTGAGGAAATGGCATGAAGGTGACTTGGTGGAGAATTAGGTTGTATATGAGGAAAAAGTTTTCCATGCGGAGGGTGGTTGGGCACTGGAAGAGGCTTCCCAGAGATGTGGTCAGCACCAGCCTGGCAGAGGTCAAGAAGCATCAGGACAATGTCCTCAGGCACATGGTCTGATTCTTGAATGTCCTCTGCAGAGTTAGACTCAATTATCCTGATTGTTCCCTTCCAATTCAGCATATACTATGAAATACAGAGCTATTGTCCATCAGAGATTATAAAAGCCCAGTTCTGTACCTTGAAGCTCTTGAGAAGCTGTCTCAAAATCTGGTGCACCATGACCTGTGCGCTACAGAACTTCTATTTATCTCCTTGTGACTACCCTGAGGGAGTTCCTTGCATTTACCATTTGGCTAAGTTCAATTCATACAGAAAAATCTGCATGTATTTTTTACTAATCATCCATATTTTAGAATCAGATACATTTTTTTCTCCCTTACAGTAAGTAATCTCAATAAGTGTTGATAGGTTGTTTCTTTTTAAAGCACTCTATATGCATATACATGTAAGGATGTGTATATATATAAACATATAAAAATAAATGTACACAAATATATTCCAATCATCTGCCTTTGCATCCCCTAGCACCAGTACCTTTTTGAACTCCTGACCCCATGCTGAACACTGACTGAACATCCTGCAGTTCATCTCAGTGTTTCAGTGTTACTGTGCAGTGTCAGAACACTTGGCTGCAAATCAAACATTTTCCTCTTTTTTTGTTTTTTTTTTTTTTGAGTTCTCAAAGAAAGTTTTAAAAGGCTGAAGGTGATATTTTGGCCTTGAGGCTTACTTCACATTATTGAGATACAGAATTTTCTTCCTTATGCCCTGAAGAAACATTTCTGAATGGAAAGAAGAAAAATAACATTTTCATGTATACTGATCTCTATACAGGAATGGACTGGCTTGATTCACAGTGGACACCAATATTGCCCAAAGCCAATGATATGTTTTGAGTTCCTTGAGAGTGGGTCCAGATATTGTGCTCATTATATGATTTAGCAGGTTTTTTCCACTGGTTTGGAACTTCCTTAATGTTTTTCATTTGAAACAACACCAGGTAAAGTCCCTTATCCTCATGGATTACTGTCAGGTATATAAGTTTGCTTGCAGTTATATTCCTCCCCTCCCTTCCCCTCCCCTCTCCTCTCATCCTATTTGTTAGCACTCAAAAAATACTTGTTACTCCAAGACTGGAAATTTTAAATTTAAGTTGGAACTGAAAGAAGGGAAACATATATCAAGGAGATATATAGCCACTTAAGATACTTTTGACACTGACACAAGGTTCCAAGGGCTTCAATTTTTTTCAGCAGAACTAGAAAGAATTCATTATTTTGTTCAGTCAGATACTGCAATTAACTTTAACAAAAACAACAGATTCTAAGGATCTGATGTAAATGCAAATAGACAAATTCCCTTGATCTACTTTCTCCTTATGTACTGTCTTGACAGAGCTGCTGAGCTTTCACTTCTAGGATAAAGTTGAAGTTTACCTTTCCTCTCCAGTGTTTTGTATGGTTTACACAATGCCTTGAAGAAATCAGGATTGGGTTCCCCCCACCCCCCTTTTAATTACTCCTTTTTATACAGCTTGTTTCTTCTTGTAGATATTTTCACTGTTGTGATGTGATAAAATGTTAGTAAAGAAAGATTTAATACATGTATTTATATAAATACATTTCTATTTCATTCAGTTTATAAAGTGCCGATGAAACAATGTTTGCAAAGAATTAGCCAGAAGAACTATGCTGTGGCATGAAAACAAATATTAAAGAGCTAATCAATGCTGCATACCTATTTAGTAGGTATCTGAAAATTGGTTTACAGCCTGAATTCCAATAAGATTTTGGATGAATAGACAGGAAATTTAGTTTCCTACAAGGTTACAGTGATTCATTTGGAATGCCTTCTGGATTTGTAGTATTAGAAGACAACATCCAATAAAACAAGTCAGTGTTGCTGCCTTTTACTTCATCAAATTTTTTCCTGATAGACTTAAGATGGTCTTGTCTGAACTACAAAAACACAGAAGGGTGTAATTTAGCTCCCAGTTCCACTGGACAGCATAAAATACATGTCATGACAACACTAACGACAGCAATAGCAGCAGTCCCTACATCACTGTTCAAAACTCTTTAAAACACAATCTTTGCTCAAGATAAAAAAATTGTTCTGACTCTTTGTTCAAAAGCTGAACAAGACGTGAGCTGCAGATGACTAGCTGTATATTTTTGTCTTTAACAGGTGTCAGGCTCCTTCAAATATATCTTAAGCCTGTATACTGTAAATCTGACTTCCTTAATTTCCCTTAAATCCGGAACTGCACAGCTTTACATTAAGTAAATGAGGATGTGGATTGGACTTTCTTTTCACAAATGTTAAATTTTTTCTCTCCACCGGTATCTTATGAACAGCAGAGTGATTAAGGTTACAAGTAGACAGCTTCTGAATAGACTACTAATGTATTGTTTTCACAATAAATATCCCACAGCGTGAAAGCACAAAACAATAAGCTCTCCTCTTTACTTTTCCCAAAAAAGCTTTCTTGCATTCCCTTTAGCCCACTTATTTGCATCTTTATACTGAAGTGAGCAGATTGCTCATTGCAATATCTGTCTAAATTCTGTCTCATCATTTATATTCAGTGTCTCTCTTCCCACTTGCTACCTAGAAATTTACATTCTAATTCACTTGTTCTTGTATCCCAAGCTTAGTTTGTAAAAGTCAAACTCTGCTAGCCTAGGGTATGCTGGCCTACAGTTCAGCATCCTAATACTCCCAAAAAGCCTTGACACTGCTGTTTCCTGCTGATTTCCTTGGCCCTATTTCTGTTAATCTGAATTTGGTCATGCAGCAAGATATCACCATTACCTTAGCCTAAGGAGAACATAGATGTTGCATCCCAGTCTTATGGTATATGATAAATGGATCCACATTTATCTAGGACTGAAATCAATTTTGACTCCTAGTATACATGTGTAGTTATCTGTTCAAAGGCATATTTTAAGCCTAATTTTTATTTTTTGATACTTAGAAAGCAATTGTGTTCTAAACCACATTTTTTCCTATATAAATGCCTTTGAATATATATTCAGCAGTGAAAATGGTAAGAGTACTTATACTGCATAGAATTCATAATGAAATGTCACATAAAATCACATAGTAAAACACTGGAAAAAAATAATTTGAGCTTTTAAAAAGTTTTCAACAAAATATATTTTCATTGAAAAATGCTGTTTTGTTGCAGAATTCTTCAAAAGATATTGGTTTTGATTTCTCTGAATTTTTTTCTTGTATCAGAATGAGACCAACAAAATTGATTCATGCTTTCCTTGCACTCTTTTTGTTTCTGTTTTGTCACCCTTGTAATTGAGAGCAAATGGCTGAAATCTGGATTCAAATTTCAGAGCTTGGCTCCATCTTAGATGACGACAGGCTTTATACTGGATGTCTCAGAGATAATAATTTTCTCCAGGTTAAAGGCTTGTAGTTCTCCTTGACTTCAAAGAGATCTTCAAACTCCAAAAATATTGACCACTGTAAATAAGACACAATTGCTCTTTTCCAACCAGCAGCTCACAGGAAATTGGCAATGTTGTGCTTTCATATCAATATAATGGAAATGTTTACTCCATGCACCAGACTGTGATAAGGATAAATTAAATATTGCAGAGCTGAATATAACAGGGGAGTCCAAATTTAGTTATTCTTTTTCAAGTCATTGTTAGAAGGCTGTGTTGATAAACAATACTGAATTGTAAGCATTCTCTCAGGATAAAGCTGGCAAACTACTATCAAACCAGGAAACACAACACCCACTGTTCCAAACACCTCTGTAAGTGTGACTCAGATGCAGTCCCTGCTGATGCTAATGCCACTGCCTTCTTTGATCTTCCAATTGATCCCTGCTGAAAAATATGAATGAAAATTTATCACAACTTCATAATAAACTGTGCAGGCTCAGAAATACTTATTTTCTGGCACAGCATTCGCTAAAGGAATGTCACATAGGGCTAAGCACTATGCTTACAATGATTGGCCTAGAAAGGAGGTCGATAAATGAGCAGCAATCAATAGAGCAATGGTCAAGCTAAAAATGCCAATAATTAGTTCATAGAATGAGTAGATGGGCACCCAGTCCTCAGATTTACAGCCTTCCTAGGGTTGTGTCTACATATCCAAAGTACTAATTTCCATTTTTTCTTCTTTGATTATCATTATGCTAGTATTGCTCACATTCATACCAAGTGGCTCAGTGGAGCTAGTAATGTTTTACAACAGTGTTCTTAGTAAAAGATCTACATCCATTTACACAGTTCAAGAAAAAATCCCATTTTCCATCAAAATTTTTAAAGCATCCAACTACATTTTCTAAGCTTTCCTAAGCCCAGCTCCCCCAGCTTCCCCTCATAGGACTTACTCTCTAGACCCTCCACTAGCTTCATTGCCCTTCTCTTGGCTTGCCTCGGCAATGCCATTCCTGAATTGAGTAGCCCAAAACTGAACAAACACAGGATTTGAGGTGTGGCCTCACCAGTGCTGGCATCAGGGGAACAATCACTTCCCCAGTTCTTCTGATCCAAGCCAGGATGGCATTGGCTTTCTGGGTCACCTGGGCACACACTGGCTCATGCTCAGCCAGCTACCAACCAGTACGCCCAGGTCCATTTCTGCTTGGCCACTTTCCATACCTAGCTACACACCAGCTAATCTAGATACATTAATGTTCTTGGGATTAACCATAATAGTGGCATATCTAAAACTTGTCAAAATTGAGTAAACTCTACAATTTCTTTAAAAACACCAAAATTATGTTTTAAATTACTAGATGTTAGAAAGACATCTTCTTTCTTCTATCCTCATAAAATTGTTTTTGGTTTTTTACCATACAGGCAAGAATTAAGAAGTAAATAAAATTGATGACCATGGAAATTGTTCTTGTCCTTACTGGAATTAAAATTCTATTAAACTTGTTTTAGATCTGATATACAATAGCAACACAAATTTCAAATTTGGCACAATGTTAATATTGACTAGTTTCTTCAGAAGAGGTGAAAAAGTCTTATTCTTCTAGTACCACACATTATAAATATATTTAACCTCAGCTACTGTTCTTGCACAAATAAATTAAAAAAAAAATTATATGATTAACTCTGTTAAAGAGTAGTCACTTATCTTTTCAGTTATAAAGTAGGTCTTAGGGGTTTTCCCAGGTTTTCAACTCTAATTTCCTGTATGTCCTTTTAGTGGAGTTTGGTTTAGAACTGATAATTGAATTTGTCTCAAAGTATTAGCTGCTGGCATTGCATCAGTGATGGGAAAATTAACACTCTTTCTCAACACTACATTCATCCCATTGTTAATAGTCTTCCTGATCTAAATGCTGCTCAGTCAAGCTATGTGACAATATATTAAAACACTTGAAGCTCAATTTGCACTGTTGCAACACTGCAATAGCCAGACTATGACTGAAAAATAATTATTAAAATCAGAAAAACAGATAAATCAATAAAATAAGTAAACAGATAAATCCATAATTTTAAAATTAGTGACATCTCACCGTGAATCAAATCCTACTGTAAACATTCATTCACATGCTTTTTAATTCTCGATGGTGTTATGTGTCTTTGAACATTTCCTGATATAAGGGTTTCTTTCTTCACAGATGCAACTGAGGTCATTTTCTATTTAGGAAGCAGCCCCACAGGAGGGAAGTACTTCAATTGCTGCTGTATGGACAGCACAAGCCTTTATTCAACAAGCGGTCAAACAGTTGCAGGTAAGAAATGGCAACATTGCATACAGTAAGTTGAAAGATAAATACTGTATATGTTTATATTGTTCATTCATCCGACTATTTACTCCTTACACCAGATCCTACAGATAAATGACTAGCAGAGTCTGTCCTCTCTAATTGGTTCACACCAAACATCCTCCAGAGTACAGAAATGTTTGGATGACAGAGAATTATTTCCCTATTCCTTTAAGAGTGCACATCTTGCCCAGCCCCTCTGAGAAAGACTCTCATTTCCTTCTAAAGTGAAATGATTAAGATTTTGTTTCTGCTTTATCCTTTCCACGCTGAATAGTTTTAATGTAGCAGTTAATCAAACAGTTGTAATAATGCTCATTTTACAGCCCAGCTTGTAAGAAAACATAAATTACTGAAGAAAGAACATTTGACCACTCTACTTTTACACATCCTTGTTCCAAACAGAAAGAATATACATACATACATACATGCATACACATATGGAAAAACAAGTGATACCACAGATGTTTTGATCAGTGTCTGATATCGCTGGGGAATTTAAGATGACTGTCAAGGTGCCATAAATGCTAGAGAAATAAAAAGTGAAAATTAATTCAGCCTGATGGACTCCGCAGTCTAATGCACATTTTGTGCCTCAGTGTTTTTATGTAACCTCAGTTTACACTACTGCAATGACCACAACAGGACTTGTACCATTGCTGAATGTCTGTCTGTGCTGTTATCCTCTCACAAGAGATTTGGACTTTCATTTTTTCAGTATAAGGAGTATCCTTAAGTAAAGTAATAGTCTTTGCACTTAATTGGTTGCCACCTGAACATTTTCCATCCTTCAAATGTCATCTCTCTTCATCTGAAATGGAAAATCAGAACTTTCCTATTAGCAAGTAAATACTGGAATTCAGATTTCTTTCAGTCTTCTGAGTCTTCTGTCCTAAACCAACCAAACAAAAAAGAATCTTTGTGCTGGGCTTGTTAGAGCATTTTTAATGACTGCACTTAATAAAATATGCCTCTTCTCTACACAGGTATATTAGATCCTAATTGAAAATTTATACACTGTAATCTCTACATTATGAAAGTTATCATTCAAATAGTGCAGGTATTTGGGGTTTTCTACAAGAATTTCTTTTTATTTGTATAATAATAAAATCTAAATGTGACATTTGAACATAGGAGGGTCTGATGATCTAATTATGTCATTTATCCATATGAAAGTGCACTTCTATCAGTTATATGTTGCAGAAAGATCATAAGGTCCAAAAAAGGCAAACTTATCAGGAAATCATTGTGCTATATTTTCATCAGGCCAAAAAATAATTTGACCTAAATTATACTTGATTTAAATATTTAGTTTAGCAGAAATGAACTATTTGCTGCTGAATATACAGTTTAGGATAGCTACTTAAACATCTGGCAATGAATAACACAGAGTGGTACTTTAAAACATGCTTCTTAGTATTCATTAAATTTTACTCCTACCATTCAGAACCAAGCTGTCATTATTACACTTGTTATTAACAGACTATTTCAACTTGTTTATTTTGGAGATAATGACTTTTAAGAATATGTGTTCATCCTGTTGCATGAGAATCATTCTTGTAATTCCTAATAACACTCTTGGGAGGTACTCATACAAATCCTTACTGAATTAAGAATAAAGGCCAGCAAAAATGAAAAGAACATTGAAGGTAATGAAAACAATTGTTACAGAAGAGTAAAAGTCAGATTTTAATGCTCAGTGGCCAGTTAGCTAATTTAACATTGTCTTAATATGCACATATAAAATAGTTGTGATTTTCATTGTCATTTCATCTTGTATGTAAAACTGTGGGATTTTTAAAAACATAATTAAAATAGATTTAGAATAATGCATGAAAGCTATCACCTACAGGCCACTAGAAAAGTTTATTTGTTATTTATACTTTAGACCTTTCCTATTTTCTCATCTGTGGAAAAACATTCCCTCATAATTCTACATTTTTATCTCCAAAATATGAAGAGAAATCAAGTGACCGTTTAGCTGCTGTAAATGTCATAATGACCTGTGATGCGAACAAGAAGGAATTGAAAGTTTATTGATTAAATCCTATAAATGTCTAGCAGACGTCCAATGCAAATAAGAGAGGAATGGAATTGCAGAGCTCTTCACAGTGACCTGACTTTTACTCCTGTCAAAAAGACACACATATGACCAACCCAGAGTAATCAGCAGACGCAGCACCTCACTTGTCTTAAAAATGACCTTCAATTTTATTAAACATTTATACTCTTAGAGTATATTAGCAAGAAAGAAGCCTCCATATATAATACCCACAACAATGCTGCACCAGAACTCTTCCAGTTTAAGGTGTATGTTCTTTGCACTTGTGTTTTATCATCACCAATTGATAAAAATGTTGCATGATTCATTATTTTGAGGAAGGAAAAAAAAGGGAAAAAGAACAGACTGGGATTTATTACACTGTCTAAAATCTGTCTACTCCGTGGAAAACAGCTGTACCTAGAAAAAATTACTGCTCCTCTGCTCTGTATGCAATCTTTGTGTATGATATAAACCTGAAAATTATGCCAATCACTACCAAAATAAGCATTTGTTTGGAATTAAAATATGTTTGGGACAGAAAGAGAGGAGCTGGAAGTTTTATTTAACATTTTCAGACAGGCACATATAATTTTGTCCCATGAATTGCCTGTAACAAGTAGTTTCATTCCATCAGGATCATTACATATCTTTTTCACTTAATTGTTGTTAAATGCTAATTGGCCTATGGAGAAAATCCATTATCATTTGTCAAGGACAAAAATGAAATTTATGTATGAACACTATCAAATCCAAGAAGAGAAAGTTATTAATGTTTTATCATAATTAAAACATTATTTCACTGCTGTAGAATTCAGTATGCTACCTTTCATATCAGCGACATTACAGACTGTAACATCTCCTTGTTTCCCATTTGCTATGCAATCTGAGATGAAGATTGAATATGAAAGGTACAGGATGCCACAGGCTTTATGTAGTTATAAATCTAATTAATGTCAAAATGGTTAAAGTGTTGGACAATGACTTTGGAATATTAATGAGTACCTCTTTAGAAATATTAACCTTACGCAAACTAGATTATCATTTTGGTCCTAACATTGATACAGAGAACTGTAGTGAGAGCACATAGCCACATGCTCAGTTATCATCCTTCTCTCAATCATAAAATCAATTGCATGGGAAAAAAAAGAAAAGTGCTGTCTATGTGCAGTAGGTAATCGTACGTAAGTATCTGGGCTAAACATCATTGGAAATACAAAAGGGAATCTATAGTAAAAATGAAGTTAAGAGAGAAGATAAATAAGAATGGCAGGTTTGACTGGATAATTTGTAGATTTGGGTCTTACTAAAATTATCTTGCACTGACAACCATCCCTAGGTGTACCATTTTCAATACACTTTGTTGCTGGTACTCCAGATAGACACATAATCAGAAAATGTAATGCTTGTATCCCACACACTCCTTTCTCCATTTCTTTCTGGAGTTGGAGGTAACTCAGCAAAGCATCTACTCAATCTGATTAGATGAAAGAAAGACCTTCATCCCTTAGCTTCACTGGGAACTAGCTTTCAGAATTACAAGGAATGAGTGATGGAATTTGATGAGTAGGACAAAAATTAGAATGCTAGTGTCAGAACATGGTGTTATCTCCTAGATAGCAGTCCAGGTTTCATTGAGCATCAAGACTAAGATGCCTTGGTAGGGTAAAACAAAGCTGAAAATAAGCAGAGGAGATAATGATACTGAATCCCATATTTTCTAATATTGCCCTTAATTTTACGATATCTTTCATGGCAAAGAGAAGAAGAAAGAAGGCCACGCAGATAAAAATAATTTAAAAGAGTAGACAAAGGATACACAGAGAAGGAAGAAATGTAACATAAGTGGTGTGGCATGATTGTGGCGTAATAAGAAATCAGAATGGAAAAATTTTGTTTGAATGTGTGGACATTAATTGGAATGTAATTGTATGGTATGGAAACGACAAGATCATGTGATATGATGGCTTCATTGGAAGTGGTGGAAGTAAGCTTATTTAGTGAAGGCAATTCAGATATCTAACAAATACAAGACTGAAAAGTTCAAAGGTATCAAACCAACAAGAAACCACAGCTGTGAATCTAAATCCAAGTTGCACCAACTCAACCGTGATGGCAGAGCTCACCCTGCTGCTACTGCCTTCAAAATAGGGGAGCCCAGTAAATGAGAATGGTCTCTCTCAGCCAGAGATCACAAGCCTACTTCAATTAAGAAATAGAGAGGAAATTCCAATACTACCTCATTCCATGAAGTAGGTGATGAAATTCAGCTATACTCTCCTTTCATTCTCCCAAATGAGACAAACACAGAGGTTATGTATAAATGACAGCCAAAAGGACACAGGTAGGTAAGTGATGATATCGAGACAGAGGAGCACTGTTCCCACCACTTGTTACTCAGTTTAGAGACCTTTGGTCACACTGATTCTGTCCATTGCTTTAAATTGGTATCAACGAAACTAAATTTTGTTACTTGAGGCAAATATTTTTTGTATCTTAATCATTCAAGTTTGCTTTCCTTTCTTGATGGAGTCTTGAAAATAAAACAAGCAAATATCCAGTGAAAACAAGTACCAAATACACAATGCAAGACTGAATGTGAGTGAACAGAAAAGTTAAATTATATTTCTCTAAATTTCTTTTCTGGAGAATAGAAGGTTGTGTGATTCTCCCCCTCTACACTGCTCTTGTGATAATACATCTGGAGTACTGGGTACAGGTCTGGTGTCCCCAACATAAGAAGGACATTGAACTGTTGGAGCAACTTCAGAGGAGGGCCACAAAGCCAATAAATGAACTGGAACATCTTCCCTAAGAACACGGGCTGAGAAAGTTGGGGCTGTTCAGTCTGGAGAAGAGAAGGTTACACAGAGAGCTCATAGAATTCCATTATCTGAAGGAGTTTACAGGCAAGCCAGAGAGGAAGTGTTCAACAGGAATTGTAGTGCTAGGACAGCGACTCATGGGTACAAATTGAAAGCAGGGAAATTTAGATTAGATGTTAGAAATAAAGTCTTTTCTGTGGGGGTGGTGAGGAGCTGGAAAAGCTTGCCCAGAAAAGTTGTGGGTTCTCCATCCCAGTTGGTGTTCAATGCCAGGTTCAATGGGATATTGAGAAACTGGTCCAATGGGAGATGGCCTTGTCCATGAATGTCCTTTAAGGTCCCGTCCAAACCAAACAATTCTATTGTTCTATGAAATTAGAGACTAGCAATGTAAATCTTACATAGAAATGAAAATTATTTGGTTAATTAATTGATAAGTATTGAAAGGGAAGAGGAAAATTAAAAGTTTCAAAGTTGGATGTTAATAAAATAAATATTCAATAAAAATTACAGAAATTAACAGAAGTGAAAAGAGGTTTTTTTTTTAAGACATAAAAAAACATTTGGTTTGAGTTGTTTGGGAAATTCTATTTAGCTTTTGTTTTCTATTTCCGTTCAACTGAAAGGCTTAGAGATGAAGAAACAATTTAGTCAAAGTACTGTGACCTGAAGACCAAAGAAGTGAAACTGAATGTGTAAATGTACAACAGTGGAAATAAAGATAAAGGAATTCTCCTGGATAAAATACTGGACAATTGATAAAATGCAAATATCTGGGCAGTTATGATTTTAATGTGAAAAGAAATCACTTAGAAGAGATTGTTGCAGAGACTAGAGAAGACGATACAGATCTACAAAAAATTAAAAGGTCCTCCCTTTCAAACATATAATGTTACTAGAGTGAGAGTACTAACTTTGGAAAAGAACCTAAATCTGATAGTCCTAACCAAAATACAAGAAGATAAGTGGATCCAATTCAAAAGAGGATGCTTCACAAACAGCATTTTCTCAGACTCTGAGAGGACCTTGCTCATGATGTCAGAAAATGCTGTTAACAAATTACATTCATATTCAATTGCTGTTCATCTAAGTCATCTTTAAATAAGTGAGGTAGTTAATGAGTTTGGGAAAACACCAAACACAAATCATACCATCAATGCAAGTAAATTATGATTTGTGCATATAAAATAAATAATTCCTTGGAATGCACAATAATGAATAAGTATAATGCTTTTGGAACCTCTTTTCACGTAGATATTTTGTATGTCATTCCGTTCCTTATTGATGGCTCCTGAGCTTTAGTCCTAAAAGTACTCAGTATGTCTGCATTTTTCCATATGCTTCTTTCTCCCAAGAAGACATTTTATTGCTTTCATTCCAGCTCTGAGCAGAGCAGTACTTTTTGAAATCTCGCATCGCCTCTTTATGGGGGTATAAGCGGCATAACATGCAATGTTATGGAACAAAGGAGGTGGCACCCATCACTTTGAAATCCGAGGTTACAATTCAGAGCCCAGAGTGAACAATAGAATCACCAAGATTGGAGCATTTCCTCCATGAAAATACTGCAGTTGCTTCTCTGACTCCACGAAGTTGCTCAGCAGATCAAATTGCTTATTTTCAAGGTTTAATTCTAACCTAACTCCTTTCTATGGCAATTATTTTCCTTATCACAACTCACAATTACTGTGAAAACATTCTTCTGAAATTGGTTTCTGTGTGGCAGAATAAGAGAAACTGCTCAATTGTTTTGAATAACAAAATCATTTTTTCTGGAAATCTTGCCACCATTTTTAGAAACATTCAAATCCATAAATTTTCCAAATTAACTGAATTAATTTGAAATGGAATTATTCTAAGTGCATTATGAAGATGTGATATGCTTGTTTTATCTTGTTAAGCAGTAAGTTTTTCTTTTCAATGCCATTTATATTACTCATTGAAATGAAAGTCAATTGGAATATAGTTAAAAAAGTCTGTCGAGCATTTTCAAAATGGCCAGTCTTCCATGAAGAATCAGATTTTTCTCTGAGCAATAAAGGTTATTAATATACAACTTGGGTGTGCTTATTAGTCAAGGAGTCATGAAAGTTTTAGATTCTCATTAGATAGTCCAGTCCAGAAATACCTGTACCTTGCTACTCTTTCTCCTTCACTTGCAGAATTGAGACTTTTCTTAGTTAAAGAGCAGCTAGAACTCAGAGCAGGCTATATATTTTATCCTGGTCCACTGAGTTTTTATGCAGTGTTCTCTATTGCTGTGAAAATATTCATTCCTCCAGTATAATTTCTGAAACTTTATTTCTTAAACAGTTTGCCTCATCACTACACTTACAGAAACACATACGTATGTATATTAAAATATTTTTGATCTGTTTCTTTAGAAAACCTGTATCTCCAAAATATATCAACATTAAATACTGCAATAAAACTGTCTTCTTCTGTTAAACACTTTTCATTATTTACATATATGGTTGAACATAACATATATTCTTGAACGGTCATTGTGCATCTTGGTCCAGCACACTTCTTCATATCTGGTGAAAATACTTACCACATCCTAAGTTTGCAAAACTAATAAAGGGAATCATTGACTTTTACTTGCAGTTCATTTGATTTCTTGTAAAAGAATATAAGTTCCGTGTAACCTTTGTCTTTGCTACTTCAAGGAAAAATTATTCAAAGTGTGACTACTCTTTTTGGTTCTTAACTTGTGACTCCTAGTGTTGGCGTTCAGAAACACATAATCACAGATGGATTATGCGCAGGTGCTTTTACTGAAGAGTGCAATAGCCAGGGGTACAGCTACCCAAATCAAGGCTCTGTCCATTTGCTTGAAGGATACATATTTATACCCTTTTGGCTGTTACTAAAATTAACTTTTGCTTAAACAGCGATCACTATAACAATTAACAATAATTATATTAATATGTTTAACTTATGATTCATACAGGTGCAGTCTCACTTGATTTCTTAATAACAGTTAACAATAATCACATCGATATATTTAGCCATGATTCATGCAGGTGAAGTTTCACTTGGTTTCCTAAAAACAAAGCACAGTATTCCTTTCCTACCTACCTCAAATCTTTACCTAAGCTTCCATGACTTTCAGAACATTTTGACCCTATGCTAACACTAGTCCATAGATATGTCTTTTTCCTAAGAAGAGATTCTAGACTGAAAGCTACCTACATGATGGACCTGTAAGCAGCCATGGCTTTCCTCATCTATATTTCATGCCACAGCCCCACTGGACTCTCAGAATCAAGTGTTGCAGTCATTTGCATGCATAGTTCCATCTTCATTCCAATAGCTTACATCTGTGTGTCTGGACTGCATGTACCTTGTGATTGTAATTATGATTAGGTGATTAGGCATTACAGAGAGTGTGGAAATTAATCCTTTTTTCACTATAAGCATAGCTCCTCGTAAGAGCTGATGCCATTGTATCATTCACACTTGAACTGCCTTTCAAGGCACCACATTGCAAACTTGAATTATTATTGATCATCTTTTTTCCTCGCGCTGAGAGTATTCTGGTCCTGTGTGACAATTAAATATTGTCAGCCGTGTGTGGTACTGCTGTGTGTTAATTGCTACACAGAGGGATAACATCTCTTGTTTCCTGTCTTTCTTACTGACAGACTGCATGCACCCAGTTGGAATAACAACAGTTGAATGAATGGCAGCTTACTTTCCTTGAGAGTAATGAGAGAGTCCTTTACCTTCCTTGAGGGTCGTGAGAGAGATTGAAAACATGCTACAAATATCTTCCCTTTCACTGGAAATTTCTGCACCCTCCATCTGTGCAGGTATTGAATCTCTTTAGATCTTTCTGCTATACTTTCAGTATAGAGAAATAAATATTCCTATTTCTTAAAATTTTTCCTCTACATTATCATTTAGTCTGTCTTTGTTCTGTGGCGTAAATTCCTTCAGTTTTACTCCCATTCCTTGAGCTGAATCATTGATATACAATTTTCATTCCCTTTTATGTAGAAATCAACTGTTCTCTTTAAGCTGGATGCATGACACCTGAGTTAAGTCTCTGTCTTTCAATTAAAATTTAATTTAAATTTTTAAATTTAACTTTAATCACAAGATTTTTTCACTATCCACAAAGTTAATGGGTTTCCAAATCTAGTAAAAATGTTTTTCTGATTCTCAGTCAGATAAATGTATTGTTTCATTTTCTAAGGGTGAAGTATTTGTATTATAATTTTATTTGTCATGCCCACATTTCAGATGCGATTTCTGACAGCATTTTCACGCATGTCAGTTCTTACGTTGTCAGACTAATGATTCATGAGATGCTTTTCTGAGGTACTTTGAAGGCCCAATCTTAAGTCTTTGTAACATGCACATGTGTAACCCTCTATGTCTATGTATCAACTCACCTATATCTATATCCTAATATACGCAAATAAATTTTTATCTGTAAGTCCCGAGTTCTGTTCTGCTTCTATAATTCTCTGATGCCCTTTTCCTTGTGTTTTTAATTACTGCAATATTTGCTTATTAATCAAGATCTCTTGTTCTGAGTGTCCTTAATCTGGCATCAAGCATTTTACTTCATTATTTTATTGCTAGATTATAAGTAAAAATGAGATGTTCATGAAAATTTGTGATCTTTGTCAAGACAGACATTTATCTAAATACTAAAAGTAGACCTAAATGCACACTCCATAGCACTATTCTCTGGAGCATTAACCAGAGATCCCTTTTTTTTAATCCCTTTTTAATTTCTATTCCTTCATCCAATTCTTTTCTTTTTAATAAAATCATTAAAGCAGGCTGGATTTCCCAGTAATAGAGAGGTCTAAGGGATGGGAAGAAAGAAAAAAAGCATCTGACGTGTGTCTGAAGAGTCTAGGGTATCTCAGTCAGCATTTGGTTTCAGAAAGAATTAAGTGGAAATCAGAAACCATGGCAAGATGTGTATATTAGAGGGAGGAGTGTTTCATAAACATAAATATTCACGTTTTGTAAACATAAACATAATTCGTCCCTCTGTTCTGATCTCAGCAGAAGGATTTTACGTATTCTCCTCAGGCTTTCCCTTCCTTCACATCATACTCTGTGGTGACCCAGCCTCTCTTCCCCATGTGTTTGTTCACCTTTCTGCAAGTGTGTACATGTTTTCTCACACTGGCTGGCTTTTCCAATTATTCATTACTAATTCTTGTGTCTCCAAACGATAGGCTTTAAGATGCAGTAAAGTATTATGCATAAGAATATAAATTTTTGTAAAAATATATTTTGAAAATGGGATAAGGGAGTTTTTGAGAAGCAAGTGGTGACCAAAACACACAAAATAAAATGCCAGATTTCTAATTTCTTACTTCTCAGTTGGACAACAATCCTTTTTCCCCTTGGAAGTTGTAGTGTGAATTCTGAATGCAAACCTAACCATGATTTTCTTTGCTGTACACTAAATTACGTGGACAGAGTGCCAGCAGGAGATTATTTGTTGGGCAGATTATGTTAGAGGTAAGTCAATTCTAACTGTGCTCTCTATTATTGCAACTAGTGTATAAACAGAGCTGTGTGACCTAAGAGTATACGTCTGATTTTGTTACTGCAGAGTAACAGTACAAACAGAATGTCTGTAGGAAAATGAAATTTATATCTCAGTTGGAAAAGACAAGAAGTAGATCCCATCTTGCTGCCCTTGCTGCAGCTAATGCGATAAACAAAACCTGCTGTCTCCTCAGCCAGGAGGCACATTCCTTCAGCAAATTTGCTTGAGGATGTTGAAA
>VZTB01017508.1:7129-32836 GCA_013397245.1 Thryothorus ludovicianus
GATCAGCACAGAAACATGGGAGAATGATCAGCACAGAAACATGGGAGAGATCAACACAGAAACATGAGAAAGTGATCAGCACAGAAACATGGGAGCGATCAGCACAGAAACATGGGAGGGTGATCCCTTCCAGCCAGGACCTGTCTGAAACGTGATGTGGGTCATGCCAGGTCCATGAAGTTCCCCACTCAAGACACAATTCCTTCTTGAAGATGTCACAGTCACACTGATGCATTATTTTTTTTACCAGGTCCTTAGAAAAAGTCTTCTTCCAGTCTTAGAGTGGAACAGTTTCCTAATATTTAACCCTAAATCTTCATTCTCCAAATAAAGCCTTTTTCTTCCAGTCCTTTTCCCAGGGAACAGCTACATTTGCCCCAGAACAGCCTTGCATAAATGCATGTTCTTCTCATGCCACATCATTGTATTTCCTGTTTGGTAGCACAAAAAAAACCCAAAACTTTTATTCTCCCCTTCGTTTTGTCTTTATTCTTGCATCAGCAAAAGTACAAATCAAGTGTCAGCCTAAACTGACAAAGCTGAATTACACTACTACTGCAAAATCATCATTTTACTGACTATAACCAAGGCTGGCCAAGCTGACTGCAGGAATTTTGAGTTGTTTTCAACCCCAGGTCACTCAGGAAGAAATTCCATGAGCCTCCTCTGGAAGACTCATTCAAATTTGTAGCATTGGTATTACTTACCCAAATAATGAGACTATATTCTGAGATCCCCACAAAATTCCAGATAAAGGCCAGAAGTCAGTGTATCACCCACGTGAACATTATTGTGGAGAAACATCTATTTCTCCCCAAGAGAGGAAATTAAAAATATTACCATTATTTCCAGTTCATTGTGCTGGAACAGTCCATATTAATGATATCCAGAGGTCAAAAAGAAAAAGGGGGATGCTTCCTCATTCATTGACATGATGGAGAAAATTTAACAGGCCTTTTATTTATTTCTTTTTCTTTATTTAGGACATTCATGCATGCCATCTCTTATTTCAGGGCACAGGGCTTTTTAATTAGGACATAGGCTTTGAAACAAATGCATTTTGGAATTGCTGAAGAAATCAAGCCAGAGGACATTAAACTAAAATGACAAGAAATTTAAAATGTACATGATTTTCCTGACCTCACCCCAATTTTGTAATTGTTGGGCCATCACCATCACTTTTTTAAACTTAAAAATAGAAGAAACTTTATTCTTTCCCTAATAGGGTGGTGAATCTCTGCAACATAACAAATAATTCTCGAGTTTTGAAATTCCACACTTAGTTTAAGGCTAATTCAGTATCCAGACACCGTTCTGCCGTGACAACGTCCATGACTGACTTCCACATTCCCAACTACTGAGGGAAGAAAAGTCAGGTATCTCTATCTCTGATGTGGCTGTTTGGCCATACAAGAAATGATGCCTGTCTCGCTCAATTTCTCCTCTTGACAGTGAAGTGCTGAACAAAAAGCAGGAACAAAAAGGATCAGCATTAAAAGTTAATGCTGTAGGATTCGGCTTTTGTGTCTCACTTACAGGGGAGGAATTACAATGACAGGTGAATTGATCTGGTTTTCCTGCCCAGGGATGGGTGACAGGTTCAGAGAAGTTTTGGATAATCTAAGGATCTTCTTGCAGAGGTCTTCAGAGTAGAATCACCGAATTATTTGTGCTGGAAAAGCCCTCCAAGATCATCCCCACTGTTAACCCAGCACTGCCAAGCCCACCCAAACCGTGTCCTCGATGCCACATCCAAATAACTTCTGAATACTTCCAGGGATGGTTGCAGTTGGGCAATCTCAACCCTTGGGTGTTTTTAAGACCTAACTGGATGAGCAACCTGGCCTAAACCCAGGGCTGATCCTTCTGGGAAAAGGAGGTTGGTCCAAAGACCTCGTAAACACCCTTCCAGCCCAAATTCTCCTACAATCAAGAAAGACAGCACCCTGTTAATTTTCCTTTTTTATCTGTGAATATGTGAATCCTTTATGTGAACCCCTCACACTCAAAACGGTCCCCACCTTTAACCAAGGGACTCTGGTACTGGTTGATGACCTGGGCTATCCCATTTCAATCCCTGCTTCACCTGATTTCCTGCAGGGCTCTCCATGTCTCCCGTCTCCATTTGCAGAACGGAGACATTTCTCTGTCTGCAAAAGGCAGCTGCGAGGTGAATTTGTTAGAGATCAACGGGTCCTGAATTCAGTGGTAATAAGGGCCATAAGACAGACAAAATACAGGGTGGGAAAAATCTGACAAGATTTTGATATCTGGTCTAGTTGCCTGGATACTCTCTCCTGGCACAGAAAACTCATGCGCCACAGCCACCGTCACATGGTGTGAGCTCAGAAGTTGATTCACTTCAAGGCAGGAGGAATAAACAGAAAATAAAATGTCTTCCATGATTATTTCAGGGCCAGAACATTAAAAGTTATAAATTGCTCGAGACCTTTAGCTTTCACACCTAAGAGTACCTTGGCTGATGCAGAGAAGCAAAATTGTCTTTTTGCCACGAGGCTTGGGCTTGGAGCAGCCTATGGGTGCGTTGTGTCAGGAGCATGATTTTTGGAAACTGGAGTGTGTTAGACAGTCAAGATCTGCAGCCTACTTCCATATGGCCACATTAATTTCACGGCAACTCTGCGGAGAGGAAGATGATGCACCTCCCACCATCCTTGTGGGGGAGAAGCGGCGCTCCTGCCAAGCAGTTTGCACAGGACAATAATTCTCAGCACTATCCCCTCTGTGAACAGCCTCAGACGGGGCTGCTGAATCCTCCCATCACTTCTCCAAACCCCTGCCAGGGCAACCCCTTCTACACCTTCTAAGAGCCCAGTGAGTTTTTTCTTCCTGGGCCACAGCAGAGTGAAACAGGAGAAATAAAGTGAAATAACTTCCCTTTGCTCAGGAAGGAGACAAAGTGTAACTGTGGTTCTTAAAAAGCTTCCAAAATACAAGGGTTGGAAGTGTAGAGAATTCAGGGAGATCCTTTTAAGGCCATTATGATGCTGAATCACCAAGGAAAGTAAATGCAGATCCAGCTTGAAGACCTGTGGTCCTCTCATGGCAAGGAATAGTCCAGAACATGTTCTGGAGCACCACCACCCTGGAGGCTCCCTGCCAGCTCTAAGTCAGTGGGAGCCTGCATCCTGCAAGGAGAGGCACCAGCTCCCTGTATCCCATGAAAATGCCAGGCTGGGATTCATTTAAAGTTAGGAAAGTCTTTCAGGACGTGGGTTATTGGCACAGCGCTTTTTCCCCAGCAGTCTGGTGCTGTGGGCACTTGCCATGAAAAATTGCTTCTTCAATATATATTTTTTTCCTCAGTGAAAAGTATGATTCCCATCAATGTGGGTCAAAATTTGAAGTTTTAACTTTGAAGTTTCAAGGTCTGGATCCACAGTGGAAAGGTCCTGACACAGTCTCTCCTTCTTTGTGGTTGGACAAAAAAGGTGAACAACAGGAATTTGTAACAAAATTGGTTTATTTATTGGATTTATTGGATGGGCCCCTGAGCAACCTGATCCAGTGAGTGACATCCCTGCCCATGGCAGGAGGGGGAACAAGATGAGCTTTAAAGTCCCTTCCAAAACAAACCTTCTGTGATTACAAAGATTCTTTCAGAAGACTTTATGAACATGGCACTTTGGCTCAGAATTTGGGATCCCACAATGATAATCCCAGCTGAGCACCCGTAAATACCACACTGCAGGAAAGGTTTTAAAACTCCAAAGACTGATCATTTTAATAATTCGAGAGCCACACCTCAAGTGCCAGCTGCCAATTCATAGGCCTGGAAAATGCCTTTTCTTGGCTGCTCAGCATTACAATTGCAAATGGCCCATTCTACTGCTTCCCTACATTAGCCCTGTGACAAATGCACAGGAAAAAAAAAATATTTACTCTGCAGAACATCTGAAAAGGCATTTTATGTCCATTTAACAAACTGCCCAGTGCAAAACCTACTGACAGGAGGTTCCTGCTGGGTGGGAGCTCCTCTGAAATTGCACAGGATTGGCTTTGGCCAAAAAATGGCAGGAGCTGGAGAGAATCCTTCTGTTTGCTCCCTGGAGTTCTCCCATCACTGCAAGACTTGTAGATGAACAGGATGGTGGATGGGCAGAAAAGTCATATCAAAACCCAANCCCCATCTCTGGGAGACTTGTCAGCTGTAGATGAACAGGATGGGTGGATGGACAGAAAAGTCATATCAAAACCCAAGTTTCAGCCTCTGGAGTTAAACTCACATCAATCTTTTTTTCAGAACAAATTAAATCTTGTTTAAACAAAAAAAAAGCAAAAGGCTACTGCTCCTCCAATAAGTTCCCTATTTAAACCAGGAGGAGCTTCTCATGTTAAAGACTCTGGGTTATCACTACCAGAGATTGCAATTAATTTTCTGGAAGACTGCATGACAATAAAGCCCAAATCAGTCCTGGCACTTGGTCACGCTGGACAATGTGGTGGTGTTATTAAAAAGCCAATTACCATCAGCCTGTGTTCCAGATGACAGCAGGAACAACTTGGACAAAGTGGAGTGTTCCAGGGAATTTTGACATCCTTGCACCACTCGTGGTAGTTGCAGCTCCCCACCTAAGTAATCATTCAGCTGCAAAAGCAGCCCTGATTAAAATGTTTACAGAAGCAATTCTGACAAGAAAGGAATTTCATCCTCACCCACTGATAGGTGCCTTGCTCCTTTCTCTGAAACATTCAGGTCAGCTTCAATCAGCTAAGATAACTCAGATATTCTTAAATTAAAATCCAAAAGAAAATGGAATATTTCCTCTTGACCTCCACCTGGCAGATCAAATGAGGACAATAAAATAAATTAAATTTTATGATTGACTTGATTTTGTCTCTCTTGCAGGGGGGAAGGAAGATATATAGTGGATTTTGATAGGAACTGTTACAGAGGTAGTACTATGAATATCAAAGATATTTTCAATTTTGAAGATACCTTTTTGAGAGAAAACACTTCCTAAATTCCTCAACACCTGTGAGTATGGGTGGAGAATGTTGTGATGGCTTGTTCCACATCCTTTCAGGACAATTTCTGAAAAGGAAGAGAGTGTTCTGTCATTTTGTTGGTCTGTGTTGGGTGGACATCCCTATCCCAGGACAATCTCACAAGTCCTGGCTGCACAAAGTTGGGATCTTCAGCCTCTGGCTGACACAGAACCTCGCAGGTGGCTTTTCCTCCCGAGCTTGGGTAGCCCTGGGTGGGTCAGTGCTGCTGGTGGCCTCCAGAGGAGACCTCAAGCTTGGTTTGTGACCCCTGGTGACATTCACAGTGCCAGCACACGTGTCCTTCCCAACAGAATTAACTGCACTGTTCTGCTAAGCACTAACTTGAATAATTATGGTTTGTCCTGCGATTTTTCTTTGAGAAACTGAGTTTGGTGCTCTAAAGAAGGGGCTCACGTGAGATCCCATCCCTGTTCATGGATACCTCCCACCATAATGGGCCACAGGCTTTCTTCCAAAGGAAAAGGCTGTGTGGAGAAGGCAGGGAGAGGGCTGGATTTTAACCCTGAGGTGGTGAATCTTTGTGTCCATGATCACGGAGTCGTAGAATCACAGAATGGGAATATTCTGTGTTGGAAGGAACCCACAAGGACCACTGAAATCCATCTGCTGGTCCTGCAGAGGGCAGTCCCAGGAATCCCACCATGTGCCACACGAATCCCAGGTCACCCTCTGAGGCCCTTGCTCGGTCCAGAAATGCAGGACCAGCTCAAGGTCTGGGAATTGTGAGTGTAGGTCCAAGAACAACCTGAAAACCACGGATGACACCTCCCAGGAGCACCAGACTGCTTTAGGGATGGACTGTCCTGTGGCCTGGGAGACACCATTACCAATCCTAATGTCCCCAACTTATTCACAGGGGATTTCAATGCACTTCCTTTGATTAATACTTGCAAAGGGCTTTCAGTAAAGGCCCAGCAAGGGAATTAGGTTTGTGGCACTCCTCATGGAATCCCAGAATGGTTTGGGTGGAAAGGGATCCCAAAGCTCATCACATTCCACCTCCTGTCATGGGCAGGGGGACCTTCCACTATCCCAGGTTGCTCCAAGCCCTGTCCAACCTGGCCTTGATGGCACCAAGAATGGTTATTCTGCCACTTTTATCTGTCAATTTTGTCTTGAACTTTGATTTTTTGCCGGTTCTGAGGACACCAGGTGAGAGATGGGCCAGGTTGGACATGTGCAGAGATGCTTCTCTTTTATTTTCTGATATTTCCAATTTTCCCATAAAAGGGAGCTCTCTTTTCCTTCTCAAAGAAGGTAAATCCTACAAGAGGCTGTTGCACAGTGCAATGAATAACTTCAGATCATCAGGTTTTCTCCCCTAATTGACTGGAAGAGAAAAATAAAATAGCAGCAGCAATAAAACAGCTTAGTGCTGTCCTTCCCAAGTACTTTGAAATCCTGAGTCAAAGAAACTTCCCGGCCTCTCCTGAGGCAGGTGGGGAGAATAAGAGGGAAGGTGGAAGGGAAATAATTTCCTGAGCTTACCCAAGAAATCAAGACATGGTTTCATCTCTCTGGACTCACCGTCCCATCCTGCAGCCACCAGGATAGGATTCAGCTTGGAACTCAGGGTTGTGTTTGCCTGGGGATATGGAAAACTGAGGAAGGATCCCCTGATGTGGAAAAGAATCTTGATGCTGAAAGTTTATTCCTTGCTTTTTTCCTAATGGCCAAACTGTCCTAATGGGAATTCAACACTTTGCTTCCTATTCAAACCTGTGGAAAGAAATAATTAACATTCACCCCTCCTTGTGTCCTCTGCCACTTTCTCAAAGCCAAGTCCTGCTCCAGAAGCAGCACTTCCTTGCTGAGTGCCCTAAAAAGCCGTATTTTTCCCCAGAAGCAGCATGCACAGAGTGAAGACGGCGGCTCCGGAACGCCAGGCGGCTTTGAAAATCCCAGCTGGGCACAACCCCACTTTTGGGTGGTGGGAGCACTGGGAGCACTGGGGGAGCTGCCACCCCTGACACGGAGCAGGGGCATCAGCTGCTCGCCGCATGCCAGGGCTCGGCGTGCCGAAAGTGCAGGAGGACGAGCTGCTGCCGCCCTCTGGGAGAGCCGTCAAAACATCTGTGATATTTGGGACCGTTCCAGGGCCAGGGAAATCAGAAGTGGATCCTGGAAATCTGCCTGTTATCCTAATGAGGATGTTTCCGTGTCGTGGCAGACCGAGGCGGGGAGGCTGACGCCGGGGAAGGGTCGGTCCAAGTGACCTCCTGCTGTCCCAAAGGGTGGCCCGGCACGAGGGTGGCCCTGTCCTCCCCATCAGGATCAGTTACTGGCTTGTGTCGTGTCTTGTTGCCTGTGTAACTTCATCTCCCAGGGGTGTTTTCCCATTAGGAAAAGAGGGGGGGAAAAAAAAAAAACAATCCAAACTAGAAGCTTTGCACGGGCTTTTAAGCAAACAAAATGTGGAACATGTGTGCACACAAGATTTCACACCCACGCACAATTTCCCTTCTAACGTTGCAAATGGCTCGTGCACGAGGACCTGGCGTAATGCAAGGCAGGGAAAAGTGGGAAAAACAGGGAAAAAGAAAGAAAAAATTCCAGTTATTGTTTCATTTTAGGGAAACCATGTAAATTTTCAGCAGTGAAAACCAACCCCCGTCCTGTTTTATCTGATGTTTGATCTGCTTGAAAACCCTTTGGCATTCACCTCCCATGCTCTGCCACAGGGGTACTTAAAACAAGTAAAAATTGGGAATAATAATAATAACACATCTGGGGTGGCAAAGTGTTTTTCTTTAGCACTTATTGCCATCATTCACTCCAGGTCTGCAAAAGCCTTTTGGACTTCCAGGTAGGAACCATGGCCTGGCTCATAGGGCAACAGCCTGAAGGAAGATTCTGGATCATGCTTAAAAGCTTCCCAAGATTTTATGAATGACAACGGGGAAGAAAAATCCTGCTAGTCCTGACATTTTTTATGGAGGGGGAAAAAAACCATAAATGAAAACCACAGTTTCTCTGTGCACATCCAACAGTGGCACTTGGCAAATTTCTGAATCCTCAAATTATTCTGCGAGATTGGTGGTTTATTCCAATGTGTCAGTGAAGGTTTTCCATTGAATGATACATAGAAATTTGGGAAGATATTAGAAATTAGGAAGAAATTCTTCACTATGTGGGTGGTGGAACGGGTTGCCCAGAGAAGCTGTGGCCACCCTTGGATCCCTGAAAGTGTCCAAGGCCAGGTTGGAGCCACCTGGGACAGTGGAAATTGTCCCTGCCCATGGCAGGGGGTAGCACTGTATGAAATTAAAGGTCCCTTCCAAACTATTCTGCGATTTTATGAAAATTACTTTAAGGCAAAACCACTCGCAGAAAAAAACATCCCAAATAAAGTCCTAGTGAGGAATCCCACGTGCCTCATCCCTCTGATCTTCTCAGAGCCAATTTCTCCTGACGCCCATTGAGTGTCCGAGTGCTTCCTCCCCACCACGTCAGAAACACAAATGTGAAACACGTGCTCTGCTTCATTAAAAATTATGCTAATGGGAGGCATAATTTAAATTGCTAATAGGGTCGGCTGTTTCTAGTAAGACATGACAAACTGTCTGGAAGGAATTTTTGCATTTTTAAAGATCCCCTTTATTCCCAAAGGGAAGCGAGTTGTTTCAGAGGGGAAAATATATATATGTATTTATATACACACACGAGCACGTACACAAACACACAGACGCACAAAGACAAACAATTTTTTTTTCCCCCCCTCAATAAAATGCAAGTGCTACAAATCAGCTTTTCTTTTGTGGGTGCACGAGGTTGGATCCTTTTTTGCCGCAGTGGTTAAAAAAAAGGGGGAAAGGGCTGTTTTGGAAATGCTGGAAGGGTGTCCCTTCCCCACCCGACCACCTCCCCACACCCTGCACGCACCAACTCCTGCTGCAGATTAGCAGCTGCTCTTTGCAAGGAATGCTGATTAGCAGCAGGCAGGGGAGGGAAAAGCCACAGGGATGGATAAAAGATGAAGCCAGAAGAGCAACCAGGACTTCTGCTCCCTCCCGGGACCGGCTCGCCTTGGAATGAGTTCTTTTTGTGCCAGATTGGAGCGAACCCTACAGCAAAGGGTTTTTTTTGTCTTCACTGGGCAGGGCACTGTCTGTCCCATTCTTGGGCAGAGTTTTGAGGTGCCTGCATCCCACCAAGAGATATTTGCTCCCCACAGCAGTGACAGGAGGGAAAAGCTGACCCCTGGAAGCGCTCCGGGAGCCCATCCCTGCCTCTGGATTGTGGTGGAGGGAGGGGGACAGATGGCAGCACGGCCACTGGGGACACCCCCTGGAACACCATCAATCTGCCAGAGGGAAAGGGCTTCCAGCAGGGAGCAAAAGAGGACAGGGAAGCATTGGGAGGTGAAGCCAGGAGATAAAGTCAACTGAGGACCTCTGGCAGGCGCTGAGGGACAGCAGCTGAGCTTCTCCAAGGGGTCTGGGCATCTTCCACAAACTTCCCAGCAGCTCTCCAGCAGGGAGCATCTCCATACCTGACAGAATAACGCTGTTTGCATCCTCATAATAATGATTTTTTTTGGTCCAAACCTGAATCAGCTCTTCCCCCTCACCTGGGATGGGCTCTCCAGCAGCAGCTCATGAATAGTCATGGCTCAAGTGCTGCTGCTGGTTGTCACTTCATCATTTCAGTGGTTATTAATAAATTTAAGCTTTGATAGGGATGTCCATGAATTAATTGTTATTTTAGATGAGCTTCTGTCGCGATTAGATGCTGGCCCAATGCCACATTCTTTCAAAGACATTTGTGTTGAATGTGTCTAGTTCTGTGGGAGTTCCTTTTAATCCTTCAGTTTTATTTATTTGTCCTTACAGATCCATATTTAAGAGCAGAAAAAGCCTCAATTTGTGAGTTTTCCTTGTGCTTCAAGCTCTCCACGCAGGTTTGGAAAATTACCTTAGTCCAGCTAACTTCACTTTGTGCTGGTTGGGGATTCTCTGGGTTTTCCAACAGAAATGGGTGCAGAGAGATGTGAATTTAGCACTGCCCCGAGCTGATGGGAACTGGGCAGGGAGCCCAGCTCTGGAAGAGCCAGCACAGCCAGAGGAGGTGACTGTCCCCCTTCTACCAAGGCTGCCACATCCCCTGAAGGTGATCTTATCTCAGGAGTACAGGCAAAGTGACCAAAATCCCTTTGTTTCTGCTCCAGACTCAATTCTAACATCAGCTCCTCTCCCTCTCCCAGTCCTGGCACAATATTTATTATTAGCAACATAACAACCACAAGGCTGAGTTTGTCTGTTATTTTATCTCACTGTTATTTTATCTCACCTAAACCATTGTTTGGCCTTTCCATTTTCACCATTTCTTTTGCCATCCCCTTTTACCATCATGACTCAGCACTCCAAGGTCCACAGACCAGAGTCCCAATAGCCAATATTTACATGTCTCATGGACAAAAAATAAACAAGAAAACCAGCAAAACAAACCCAGGGAAGGCCAGTGGGCCTGTGGTGCACTTAGCAGTGAAGGACACACTGGCTAAGTCTGCCTCTGATGGAATATGATTATGTCTGGCACACGATGGGCAGAAGAACTGCCCAACAACCAGACAGCCACTAAATTAAATTCCAAGACTCCAACTGCAACTTTCTCACTGCACAGCTTTAGGAAATGCAGACGAGGCCCATGATGCAATAAATACCCAACAGCAGAAGATGGCTCCTCCAAAAACAGGCTGGGATTCCAGGATATTTGTCCTGGTGAAATGAACAGGATCTGCCCCTAATCTGGATTTGAGGACCATCCCACAGAAATATCAAATCACAGAATGGTTTGGGGCGGAAGGGACCTTTAAGGTCATCTAATCCAACCCCCTTGACACAGGCAGGGACATCTGCAGAGCCCCATAGCTCAGCAAAACTCATCCCAGCCCAAAACCATTCCAGAGTCATGCTGATGGTGATTTCTGGGCTCCAAAACCCTTTAAATTCCCTATTTCTGACAGACCTTACTGTAAGATGAACTCTGGTTCTCAAGGACATGAAGTTTGGGTCTTGCATCCAATTTGTGAATAATGGCCTGAGGCAGAAAACAATGGAAACAGAGATTGGATGAGGCATTCCTGGAAAATCAGCCAGCTTTCTTGGGCCTCTCTTCCCTCCTGGGCATTATCCCAAAAATATCCCTGAAGGGACTGAACTTTGCTCTCCTGAAGCCCAGGGTAACGCGCTTGCCCTGCACCCAGGGGTCTCCAACTCCACCATTCCATGGTCCCAGCAGCCCAGGCTGCCCTTGAGCTTCACATTCCCCACCAGCCCCTCCTTTTCGATGGGAACAGGTCCAGCATGGCAGCTCTCCTACCCCTTGGAGGAGGAAGCTGGAAGTTCCAGGAGTGGGATGGATCCGGGTTCCACTCGTGTGAGACGTTGATGTTGGTGCAGATAATGTGATACACACTTGAGTAAACAGGTGAAAGTACTTTACCTGCCATGTTTCAAGGGAATTTAGTGCAGAAATGCATTTTTTTTTTTAACATGAAGAGGCTGTTCAGGAAGATCTTGTAGCCTGTTTTTTTTCATGAGATAAGAGTGAAGTGTCAGAACCACCTTCAAGGCTCACAACAGGAGCATTGGGGAGATGGGAAGTAGTGTTCAGCCCAATAAAAAAGGTCCATAAGATCCTTTGCTACAGCCAGAGGTGGAATAAAACAACACAATTGTTCCAGGTGGAGATGGTACTTGAAGATTTATAAAACTGAGATTGAAAGGATTACCTCAACTGCAGATTTATTTCAGATGTTAGGTTGTATCAGCACAAGTTTATACCAAGAGAAGGTCCCAAAGGACCTCCCAAAGGGTCTATACTAGCAAAAAAAAAATAAAAAAAATCCATTGCAGACCTTTAAGAAGGTTTTTAAGGTTGTTAAGAGATGTGAACCTCATCCACTTCTGTTCTCTTCTGATTTGCTGTATTGTTATTTAGGATGTGTCTGAAGTTTAAGCAGGACAAGGGGGAATGGCTTCCCATTGCCAGAGGGCAGGGATGGATGGGATATTGAGAAGGAATTGTTCCCTGGGAGGGTGGTGAGGCCCTGGGACAGGGTGCCCAGAGAAGCTGTGGCTGCTCCTGGATCCCTGGAAATGTCCAAAGTCAGGTTGGATGGAGCTTGGAGCAACCTAGGATAGTGGAAAGTGTCCCTGTCCATAGCAGGGGTGGGATGAGATGATCTTTAAGATCCCTTCCAGCCCAAATCATTCCATGATTCTGTTTTTGTGACCATACAGAACCTGCAGTAACATGAAAGTGCATTGGAAAATTTTAATTTTGAGCTTGGATTGAATGGGACCTTTAAACATCACCAACCCCCTGCCATGGGCAGGGACACCTTCCACCATCCCAGATTGCTCCAAGCCCTGTCCAGCCTGGTCTTGGTCACTTCCAGGGATGGAGCATCTACCACCTCTCTGCGTACCCTGTGCCAGGACCTCCCCACCCTCACAGGATCAATTCCTTCCCAATATCCCATCTGTCCCATCCTCTGGCAGTGGGAAGCCATTCCCTGTGTCCTGTCCCTCCATCCCTTGTCCCCAGTCCCTCTCCAGCTCTCCTGGAGCCCCTTTAGGCCCTGGAAGGGGCTCTGAGGTCTCCTAGGAAGTGAGTCCAGGTTTTCCAGGAGCGGGTGGCCAACCCTGAGTGTGTGTGGCACGTGGCACCACTCCTGGTCCTTAGCGCTGAGTGCACCCTCCTGGCCTCCGTTTTTGTTGTGTCTCCCGCTAATCCTTCCTCCCGATGCCTCCCCTAATCTCTCCAAGCCTTTTCCCCCCCATTGGCTGGCACCTCTTAATCCTATTACTGAGATTTCTATTCTAAAAGTTTGGCTGAACCACCCTCCAAGCCCTGCTGAGAGCTTCACCTGGGTCGCTGAGGAAGTCGCAGGCCCTTCGGCAGCTCTGGGTTTTTTCAGGAATGATGCATTGGAATGCTACTCCTGAAATAAAGCCTAAATTCCTCGTCTCTTCTTTAGCACAGGGTTTGTCCTGAGAGACCTCTGCATCTTCTCAGGGAAGGGTTGGATTCTGCACAGACATTTTGAGGCTGGTTTAGGCTACTGAGACGGGAGAGAGTTGAGGATAAATCGCGATCAGGATCGCTGGTCTCAAAATCCATCCTGGCCTATTAATACTTTTAGGGCTAGGCCAATTTTTCTGGATTATCCAAATTCCCACTGCACCAGCTTTCCCCCAAAATTGGAGGAGGCCTGACTTCAGCAGTCACATCATGGAGGGGAAAATGGGATGAGTTCTCATTTGTAAAGCAACCTCCAAATCTCACATTTTCTTGCCTGCTATGGGATGAGTGGTGGGACAGAAATCCAGGAGATCTGGGCCCACATCTGGTTTAACCCCAAATTTGGGCACATCACGCACTGGGCTCACACATTCACTGTGTGAGCAGTTGGGGATATTTTATTTACACTTCAAATAACTCACAGGTACCTGTGTGGGCACAAATCTCACCTAGGTGAGGCTGGTTTGGGGGCATGAAGTTTATCTCCTCATCACCAGCCACTTCTCTTTCCTACTTTTGATGATGTGTAATTCTCAGACCCCCAAAATTTCATTTAAAAAAAAAAATCTCTGTTTGAAGACAATAGCATTTAAGTGTCATGACCCTTGCAAATTCCCTCCCAAAAGCCACTGGTTCCTCCCAGCTCTGAGTGCAAGAGAAGTGAAACATCAGCTGTTTGAATTTCCCTGTTTCAGCCAACAATTGATTTCCAGAACTAAACCCCAAAATACTCACCAAATTTTCCTCCCACATTGCCTCATTTTCTGCTGACATTGCTTACTTTTTCAGATTAGTGATACTGAAAATAGTCAAACTTCTAATCACATAATCCAGACAAGGCTGGTTTCAGCTCCTCTTGCTATAGATTTACCTTCTGGTCTCCCACTAGGACCTGAATTATAACGAGTTTGTGTGCTTTGAAAGTTTGATTTGATGCTTATTTGATCCTTCTTTGTGTAAACAAACTGACCAGTGGTTGGAAACTGCTTCCAGAAGAAATAAAGCATCAGCAGGAGCATTTTCCATGGTAGCATAAACCAGAGCAAATTTGGGTGAAAATTCCTGATGAAATTACAGCCAATCCCACCCTGACCAAGGCATCCTAATCCATAATCCACCACTAGCCCTCTCCCACTGCTGGAAAACCAAAGCAAGGGTGGAAACCTGCTCCTTCAAGTGTGACCATCACCTACAAAGCTCCTCCAGGTGCCTCCAGGAGCCTTCCATGTGATGTGAGCTGTCCCTCCGTGCAGAGCCAGGCAGCTCAAAAACAGGCTGAATATATTAAGTGGTCAGATCAGGTTATAAATATTAAACTGGCTCTGCTGCCTGCTGGCACATTGAGCTCGGCTGAGGCAGCCCAGCGTGGCAGGGGAGGGTTTCATTTGCAGGTCTGTGCTCTACGGGGCCCCAGCTCAGCTGTGGGATGGCAGGATCCCAGCAGAACTCCGAGGTAATCACAGCCCTCCCAGAGCTGACTCCTGAATTTCTGCTCCTGTTTTGGGGCATTCATCAGGCTTCAGAAGAAAGGAGAGAGCAGGAGCGCTCCATCCACTAACGAGCTTCCTCCCTCTCTAATTTCCTCTCTGCTTTATTCTCCTGTCCCACCAGAACCCAGGAAAGCCAAATCTAAGAGCATTTGAACTGTAAAAAAGTGCCTTTTGCTATTAAACGTGGCTCCATTAGCAGGACAGAAGATGAAGACCTGAAGAAAAAAAGTCCAAATGCATCTCCCCATCCAGAGCAACCTGGGATAGTGGAAAGTGTCCCTGCCCATGGCAGAGGGCTGGAATGAGATAATATTCAAGGTCCCTTCCAACCCAAACCATTCTGATTTTAGATTCTGGGCCAGCACTGACAGCAGAACAAACTCCTTCATGTCAACAGCACAACACAAGTTTCACAGAATTTAAATGCACATTGCCAATGCCTTCCAGACGTGCTACAAGTGACCATGCATGGATCCTGATTGTGGATCACAGATCAAGGCCAGAGCATCCAGCATTCTGCAAGATCAAACCTAAGGAACATTGTGCATCTGCTCAGGAAAAAAAATCAAAATATGACTGAGTTAATTCTAACTCAGCTTGTGTCACAAGCAGCTCTTTGCCTGGATACAGGAAGAGTAAGTTAAGAGTCTCTTCTGCTTCAGGGACCAGCACTGGTGATTGAATTCTGACAGCCAAACTTGGCATCACGGAGCATGGAAGAGGAAGAAAGAGAAGATATTTTGATTTCAGAGAATCACAGAATGGTTTAGGTGTGAAGGACCTTTCATCTCATCTCATTCCACTCCCTGCCACCTTCCACCATCCCAGGCTGCTCCAAGCCCCATCCAGCCTGGCCTTGGACACTTCCAGGGATCCAGGGGCAGCCACAGCTTCCCTGGAAAACCTGTGCCAGGATCTCCCCACCCTCATCATAAAAAAATGGCTTCCTTCACTCTAGTCTGAATCTCCCCTCTTTTAGTTTAGTTTACATCATTACCCCCTTTTTAGCCAACACTTTATTTTTTTCCCAGCTCCATCTTCTTCCCACTGGCAGAAGTACCACAAGACACAGGACATGGCTGTGGGAAGAAGCCATGGCTGCCTCATCCCTGGAAGTGTCCAAGTTCAGGTTAGACAGGGCTCGGAGCAATCTGGGATAGTGGAAGTTGTCCCAGCCCATGGCACAAGGTGGAAGGAGATAATCTCGACATCCCTTCCCCAACCCAAACAATTCCATCATTCTGTGTCTGTGAGAGCAGCCCCAGCAAATTCATCTTTCATATCTGCCCAAACCCTTCAGGGAAAGTAAAGCACAAAAATAAAGTTAATCATATGCTGCCCTGAAGGAGGCATGTGCGTTTCCTAAAGGACTTTCTGGAATATTGGGGTGACACTGGAGAATGAGTCAAAAAATATCTATGTTTTGAAGACTGTGAGGGATTTACAGAGTACTGAGCCTTGTTGTAAAGGGGAGGGTGATCCACCTGTACAGAAAGCCAGCCCAGCTGGCACCAGTGCTGGGAGAAAATGTGTGATGCTGTGGAATAAAACCTGGCTGGGGACTTGCAAGATGTTTCTGCATTAAGAGGAGGGCTGCTTAATGGTAGAATTAAGTGCTGATATTCAAAGTTTGGCTGTGAATTGGTTAAACAAACAGATCTGCCCTATTGGGCTGTCTGTGATGATTAAATCATGATCAACAAACACCTTCCTGGTGGAGGAATAAACCTGTCAGGAGGAAGTGATGCACTTCATACCAAGACTGAGCACTCCCAAGCTCCTTCTTGCACCACAAGAATTGAGTAGAAGGGAGGAGATCATCACCAAACCTGTAAATCTCAGATTAGACTGTTCAATCCAGATAAATTATGTCTGTATGACCCTCTTTAGGCACTCTGGAAAAAGCTGTGGCTCTGGGATAGATCCTGACATTCCTTTTCAGGTGCTTTAAGGAACCCATGTGTTACAGCTCCTCCTGATCAGCCCTGGCTATGCACGATTTGCCTGATGCATTGGAGATGGTTGTGTTAACATTTTCAGATTTATTCCTCCATGGGCAGCAAGCCCCACACGAAGCAAATCCCTCTGCCAAAAAGGTCAGTCTTGAGAAGTGTCCTGAGCTCTGTCTTGAGGAGGCTCCGTGCTCCATCCTCCCGGTTTGGCAGCAGTTTTTGGGTGCTGGGTTCAGCACTCTGGCCCTGGCACAGTGGTGGAAGGAGGGGAAGGACAATTTCTGCCTCACATGGTGGCATCTTGCCCCTAAAATTGTCCCTGGGATGATCAGGCTGAGGGGATGAGGAAGGCAGCAGAGCACACAGGGCAGTTTGGAGGTCTCCAAGCCATATCAAAATACAGCTTTGTCAAAAATGGGGAAATGCTCCCCTGCAACTTGATTTTTCTCCTCTGGTTAACTGAGCCAAGATGACATTGAAGTAGGAAGTGGAATAAATACACACAAGAAGTCTTTTCACCAAGTTATTTAATTCACCAGAAGGGACACTTAACCATACAGCAGCTCCTTATTTACATCAAACTGCTCTTTATGCATCCTGTAAACATCAGAAGCAATTTCTAATAAATTACAATCCAGGGAGCAGCAAATCAGCAATATCACTGAGTTGTTTAAACGAATTCATTGCAAAATATATTGCCTTTTTCCCTGTGACTTCATTCAGACTGCACTTGAAAGCGTTATTCTCCTGAATTTTCTGTTCAGGATATACATGTGCAAAAATATCTCCAAGCAAGAAGAGATTGTATTTTAAACTTCATTGCCCTTGACCTCAGGTCCTTTTGAGTCTATTATGTTCCAGCCTCTCTGGCAACACCATCACTGGTGACATCTAACAACAAACAGCCCCAACAGCAAGTCCCAGCTAATTCAAATTGAGATCACAGATTCAGCCATGTAAGAGTCTGAAAAAGAAATCCCTAAAATTTCTATAACCTCTGGGCTTCTCTTTACCAGAAAGGATGTTCTACACAAAGTAATAGGAAAATGTAATATTGTTTGCCAGTTTAATTGGATGTGCTCCTGTTATGAAAGAGATTGGCTCTTGCTGACTGTGTATAAAACACAGGATGAGAGCGGATCCTGGTTGTTCAGTGACAAAAAAAAAATAAAGCAGTGATTTGAGATGATGTGACAGCGATGGGGACATTTTCTTGGCCTCCATTCCAAGTGCAGGAGGGAGCTTTGAACAGGTTCTTTGGGGTAGGCATCACTTGCTGGAGGACAACCCCATCATGCCCATACCTCTGCCTGTTTAAAATGAGGCCCAAGGCAGCCCTGGCAGCACAATTCCTGGTTTTTGAGGTTAGCAGTGGTGATGCTCTGCATCCCACTGCCCCTGACAATGCAAAAATCCACTGCAGAAGCAAAATGGATTTCAGGGATGTGACAGAGAGCAGCACGAGAGGCCGTGGGGACTGTTCTCACTCATCCCTCACAGACCTGACCACTACTTTATTAAGAAACCAAGAGCTGGAAGAGCAGAAGAGGGAACCTGGGCAGAGATGACAGAGCAGCAGCAGGTTCATCTGCGGCAGAAAAGCCTTGTCCCAGCATTCCTACAAAGCTCTTGTAGGCTGCAACTCTCCGGGTGGAGTGGTTCAAGTAGCTGCTGTCTGCCTCGCTTTCTCTGCCTTCACTTACAGAAAGCCACGAGAAATATTTCATCCTCTTTGTTGAGACAGTTTCCTTGCACTTAGAGAGCCGGAACAAGTGCATTTATGCTCTCACTCCAGGACTTGCTGATGGCCATGAGAGGCAGCTGGGGACCAGGACTGGGCTTGCTGCAGCTTCAGAAATTCAGTGCCGGAGTTCCTGTGCTCTGGGTGAGAACGAGGAGAGCTCTGTGCTGCCTGACCTCAGCTCCCCTCCCGAGCTGCCACGGGAGCAGGAGAAGGTTTCCTGCCATGGGGAGGTGGTCTCCAGTCAGTTCCCAGGGTCACAGAATGACAGACTGTCCTGAGTTGGAAGGGACACGCCAGGATCACTCAGTCCAGCTCCTGGCCCTGCCCAGGACACCCCAACAATCCCACCCTGTGCATCCCTGAGTGCTCCAACACTCCTGGAGCTCTGGCAGCTTTGGGAATGTCACCATTCCTTGGGGAGCTGCTCCAGTGCTCAGCCACCCTCCAGGGAAAGAACCTTTCCCTGATTATCCAACCCAAACCTTCCCTGACACATCTCCAGCCATTCCCTGGGTCCTGTCCCTGCTCACAGGGAGCAGAAATTGGAGCTGTCCCTCAGGAAGAGCTGCAGCTCCCAGTGAGGTCTGACCTCAGCCCCCTCTTCTCCAGGCAGAACAAACCAAATGACCTCAGCTGCTCCTCAGAAGGCTTCCCCTCAAGGTCCTTCTCCATCTCTGTGGCCTATTTTGGATGCTCTCTGACAGCTTTAGATCGTTCTTATTTTGCAGGGCCCAAAACTGCTCAGAGTACTCATGATGAGGCCGCCCCAGTGCAGAGCAGAGCAGGACAATCCCTTCCCTCTGCCTGCTGGTGATGCTGGGCCTGATGTCCCCAGGACAGGGATGTCCCTCCTGGCTGCCAGGGCAGTGCTGACCCACATCCAGCTTGCCATGAATCGTGGAATGGTTCGGGTGGGAAGGGACCCTAAACCTCATCCTGTTCCCACTCCCTGCCATGGGCAGGGACACCTTCCACTATCCCAGGCTGCTCCAAGCCCTGTCCAACCTGCCCCTGAACACTTCCAGGGACTGATAAATTATAGGAATAAATAAACCAGTTCCAGGTTTTCTTTCCTTGGCCATGAGGCCTTGTCTTTGGAGCTGTCACCATGAGGTGCATTTGCAGTCTCAGCCTTCCCATGGTGCCCCCAAATTGCTGCTGGTTCAGACACCTTGGAGCAGATTTTGGCACTGGGAAAAAAGATTCCTGAAGTTTGAAGGGGTGAATCCCACCTGACTATGAGCAGGGGACCTGAGTGTTGTATAAGCCTTGTTCTTTCGCTCTATCAAAGAGCTGAAGCACATTTTACTATTTTTTAATAAACTAGGCCATGAAGAATTGTCTGAGAAGAGTTTTCTGTGCTCTCTGGTGGGATGCTGTCAGCTGCAAGCCTTGTCCATCCTCCATGCAGCTTGTATCAAACCCAGTCCAGTAGAATCCTTCTCAGTTTCTTCATCCACAAAATGCCTTCCCTAACTTCCAAAAGGAGAAAATCCCTGCACTTTGGTGCATCTCTGCAGCCAGCCATCCCAAGATGGGAGATGTTTTCTTGGCTATAATTATTTCCTTGGCCATGGTAGACTGGTGCTCTACTTACCTCTCTCTGTAAGTATTGGCGTGTCTCCTGAATTTTGGAAAAGGTGCCATTGTTTTTTCTGCCAATCCCAACAAATGGAGGTCACAGCTGAAGGGCTCAGCCAGGGATACCCCATCAATGGACAATGATTTATCCCTTTTGGGGAAGGACATTTACTTCACAGGGCTGGTATTTGCATTTTGGGTGATGAGAGGAAAAATGCACCTCTGGGATTTAGGCTGTAATGGGAAAAGTCTTAACAAACAAAAGCAGATCCTGATTGTGCCTGAAATACCATCTATAAACACCTAATTCAGCTGAAGAAAATGCTGAGAGCAGGAATGGGGATAGAACTGACTGGCATCTTCTGCACATGGAAATGGGAGAACTTCTGGAAATGGATAAGATCGGGCAGTCTGACTGAGTTCATTTTTGGAAACCAAACCCATTGACCTTTGTCTTGACACGGGGTGGGATTGTCGGGGTGTCTGTGCAGGGCTGGGAGCTGGACTCAGTGATCCTCATGGGTCCCTTCCCACTCAGGATATTCCAGGATCCTGTGACTCTCTAATAATTACAATGAATTCCCGTGTTTTGTTAATGAACTGGGTCTGATGAGCTCAGGAGAGGACCAGATGAGGCTCAGCCCGTGAAGACGGAGCTCAGTTCTTGGTGGACTCCCTGGGCCACCCTCATCCAGGTGCTTCTCCTCACACCTTAATTCTGCATATGCAAAATAGAGCTAATTCCCTGTAATTTACTCAGCGTGCAGGCCTTAATTAACATTTTTAGGAGAAACCCCGGGCAGACCTGGGCTGGGGAAGTGGTTGTTACCGTACCAGAGCAGGCATCATTCCAGGCCTGGGGAGCTGGCTGGGATCCAACCTCCCTCTGCTCCGCGCACTCCGGGTTTGTTAACATCCCAATCAATACCGCCACGACACAAAATCCAGCTTCAACTTTCCAGCTGCAGCACGGGCCGCGGGGCTGAGGGGGTTTTTTTGTTGTTTTCTTTCCCAGATCATACCCTAAATCCTATTTTTCCAGCTCCTTTGAGCCCCGCTGGGAGATATTAAGGTGTTATTATCGTTCCCCGTTGCTGCGGGGGAATGGGGGGAATGCTAACGAGGGAGACGCGTCCTCTCCTCTCCATCAGTTCATCTCACGCCACCTCTCCCACTGCTGTGAGCTTTTAAAAATAACAAATTGCGGGTTATCCTTCCTTTCTTTGGGAGGGTGACCTTTAGGGTCCGCGACGCACTCCGCCGAGGGATAAAGAGAAATTTATTTTCCAGGAGAAAAAGGAGAGGAGAGCTGCGATTCTCGCAGGCGTTAGGAATTGGACCTTAATGGGGGGGGAAAAAAAATAAAAATTTAAGGGCTGCTGGAATGTGGATTCGTCAGGAGCGGGTCGGTTCTGGCTGGAGTGGGAACCAGAGGGTTGAGGGATGGGATCTAAGCAAATATGAGCCTATTAATAATCAATAACTGCTCGCAGGGCAGAGATGATTCAGGCCAGGTTGGTGTCTAATTGCCATTATTGTTATTCTGGTTTAAACCCTGTTCCTCTCCGCTGCTGCCACCAGTGATCTGAGGCGCTGTATTTTTAATTTGTTCCCAGGCACGGCACAATCCATCACATGCCTGGATCCAAATGCCAGCGCCGGAGCAGCAGCAGCGGAGAAACATTTTTGTTATTTAAGTTACTGTATGCTAAGTTTATGTTGATTGCTCTGAGTATCATCTCCCAAAGTTAACTAGCGTTAAAGTGTTGATAATGTCCCACTTTCGCAATCAGATTTGCATAGTGCACAACGGAGTTTAGCAGGAGGAAAAAAAAAATTAGCTTAAGTGCTGTTTTTCATCAGCCCTGTCAGTCTCACACTGTTTGCTTCATCTGGGTGCACGGGGCGTTTGGTGACAAATGGTTATGACATTTTCCATCTCGGCATTACGTCATTACAGCATCGCTGCCGTCCTCTGGCTCGCGGCTGCGTCCTGGCCTGGCAGAGAGGGAGATGGGGAGGGGGTGAAAATGGGGGCAGAAAGGCGGGAATTGTCTCCGGGATTTTTTATTTTTAAGTATTTTATTATTTACGATTTTTAGTCTCTCTGGAAAAAAAAAAATTTAAAAAAATTAAAATTTCGACCTCTCTCCCTTCCCCCCTGCTCGAGGCAGCATTCAGGATTATTCCTGTAGGCAGAAGGAAAAGCATCCTGCTCCCGTTGAAGCCAAAATCCCTGGATGTGCAGGATTTGGATACAAACAGGGATGACCTCTCTTTGTTCGGGGTGCAGATCCAGGACCACTCTTCCCAGAGCCTTTCCTCCCTCCCTCCTGGCATCCTGGCTCGACGTCCCCCCACCTTCCCATCCAGCCCTGGATAAACGATGGAGAATCAGGCTGGAGATCTTCCCTGCGACACTATTTTGTGAAATATAATTCAAACATTTCCTCGGTGTTAACAGCTCCGAAATAAAATCCCCAGAACGCAGGAATATGTGATATCCATAGCAATTTTGGTTTGATTTTGTGCTAAACTTCCCCCCCTCCCCACCCCCATCCCTTACTTTCCATCTTGGTTTAGTACCTGAATTTAGGAGCAATTTATTCAATTTATTCCTGCCCTGGATCAGGCAGAAGTTTTCACCTGCGTTTTGCAGGGTGTGAGGTGGCAATTCCTCCTTCTGGGGGCTCTGGTTTGTGTTTCACCCCCTTGCTTTAGGGGTAAATACGGTGCTGTTAAAGCCCAGCATTATCTTGGGATGTGTTTTTAGCCTGAGCCCCCCCTCCATACATTAAGTAATTCATCCTTATTGCCATTAGGAATTCAGATGTTATTTTACAGAGGGGGAAGGGAGGGTGGATGTGCAGAGCAGAGCACAGCTTATATTTTACAGATATTCCTTTTTGCTGTGCAAGTTGCTGATTTACTCTTGGAAACCTGCTGGAGGAAGGTTTGAAGGAAGCTTTATGGGGGAAAAAATAGGGATTTTTTATGTAATTCAGGCTTCTCCCTGCTCCCGTGCAGCTCTCGCTGGCTGGGTGTGCAGAGCCTCCTTTGCATTAATAATAGTCCAATAAAACCAGACAATATTCCTGCTTAAACGCACTGAGTTATGTAGATCCTAATTCTAGCACATCAGCAAGGAAAGAAAAGCAGAAATTTCGTCCTCGCCACAACAAATTCCGTGATACAAATGCGAGCCGACATATGGTAAAAATTGCCTGCAGCCCTGCTGATTTACAGAACTGTTTTCACTCACAGATAATTCATTAAAAATCATTTCATACTAGCTGTATATACATAAAAAATATTTACTTGTGTAAATATCAGTCAGGAAGGTATTGCTTTTTTTTTTTTTTCCTTTTTTTGCTTTTTTTTTTTTTTTTTTACCCTTTCCCTTCTCTTTTATTTTTTTGACGGCTGACGGGGAGGGGTTAAAAAAAAAAAATAATTCCGGAGATGTATGATGGACATAGGGGAAAGCAAAGGTATTCCTGGCATCCATCCGTTGATCCTGGATATAGGTCAGGCCTGGGGGTGGGCTGGGACCGCTTTAAATCCGCTACCTGAGCCATCTGCTCCTCCATGCCCGTGGAATCTGCGTTGGGGAAACACACACTAGGATATTGTGGGATACACAAAAGGCACAGGGAAAGGGCTTCCACCTGAGTCGGGGCTCTCTGCTGACCTGAGGAACAACAGGGGGATGCTCACCCCGGGAGGTGCCGCCGGAAAAAACGGGAGCGACGGGATTTCGAGGCCGCCGCTGCTGCTGTGGCAGAGCAGCTTGGAAAATAAAGAGCAAATCCCAGCAAGGCAAGGGGAGTTTTGGGGGTTTAATCCCTTCTGCAAATTGTCCTAAAATGATGGAGGCAGCAAACACGAGGGGGACAAATGGCACAGTGAGGTTTGTGGATCCTAAAAGTGAACATTCCAGGTATAACTGAGACCATCTCCCTCCCAGCTCCACATTTTACCCTCTAAAATATGTGTTACACTACTCAAAATGCTGAACAAGGCTCCAGCCCGACACTGCATCTTCCTTCTTTTCCCTGTGTTTACTCCAGTAGAATTTGCCTAAATACGATGCCTGTTTTAAACCTGAAGCTTGGAGACCTTTAGATGATATTTTTTTTTCCCCCTCGAGGAAAATTCAGAAATAAATCATGGAGTACGAGAGATTTGGGATGTTTTATTTGCTGGGTTTTTTTTTTTTTATATCTCTACAGCCAGTAGGTGAAACAACATTATTTAAAGTGTGGAAGGGAATAAGTACTTGGAAGAGGGATCGAGCCCATCAGCTTTCATCCTCCATAAAAAAAACCCAGTAGTAAACAAAGCAATAATATTTGGGGGCTTGGAGAGAGCAGCTCTGGGGGGAGCTGGGATGTTGATTAAGATGGAATGGCTACGTGGGGAAAGGGGGGGATGCTGGAATCGCATCCAGCACGGCGGCGAGGGGAGAAAGTTTGGGCCCATTTCCTCTGGAATTCGGTGCCATGTCTCGCTCCGTGGAGCTGCTGCATCAATGGGAAGTTTTCCTATCAAGCTGAACCCGAAAGGGAGGGTAAAATCAACTCTCACTTCCCCATCGGAGCGTCTACAGCGCAAAAGCCTCTCCCGCTCTATTTATACACTGGATAAATCAGTCTCCAGACTGTTACCATAGATAACAGAGTTTTTCTCCTGCTGTTGTCTCTAACAGCTTCTTTTTCCCCCCACTATATTTTGCACGGTTCCTACCTATCACCTCGGTGAGTAATTCCCCTGCTTTAAATCAAATTACTTGGGGGAGAGACGGGTTTTTCAGGCAGAGGGAGATTTTTCATCCTCCTCTCGCCCGAATTTTGCTCCCAGTTCTCTGAGTAACCCTGAGAAATCCTGCAGAAAGGGATGCTATAGGTGACTGGATCTGATCCTGATACATATTTAACCTTCTCACAGTCTCCAGGAATTAACTATTTAGGAGGTGAGCAGCCGGCGCAGGCGTTGCACCAGGATAACACGGCCAGGCTGGTTCGCAGCGATGCCGAAGCTTCCCACAAAAATCCCTAATTCTCACCACGGAGCTTCTGCAGGAGACCTTGCCACGGGCTGGGATCTTTATTTGAAATAAATAACTCGCTCAGTGCGGCAGGTCCCTATTTCGGGGAGCGGTGGATGCGGAGTTTTTCCCCTCCCAGGATGGGGTGTTAATGGGATTTGTTGCTCCTGGCTGGGGAGCGAGGGGGGTTAATCCCTTTCTCCATGTACATCCCTGCTAAGCTGGTTTAGGTCATGTTAAGAGCTAAGTTTTGTGGCACAGGCTCTGTCCAGCCGTCCATCCCGCAGTGCCAGGCACAGGGATGAATCCAGATGCCATCTTCTCTCCCCTCGCATCTCCCAGCACTTAAAAATTCAAGTGAGCCCCAGAAAGAAATTAAAGGAAAGGTCTGAATTCCACCAAAGCGGTGAAAAAGCCTCTAAAGGCTTTTAGAAACCTTACGTCGTCGCTGGGGGAAAGCTCCCAGCGAGGCCCAGAGCCCTTTGTTTGCTGCAAGGGGATTTATCCTGGAGTGGAAAGGGAAGGAAAGGGAAGGGAAGGGAAGGGAAGGAAAGGGACTTCTTCCCTCCACCTGCAGGGACCCATTCCCCCAGCATCACCTCTTCCATCATCCCCAGCAGGCACGAAGCTGCTTGTGGGGAGGTGGCTTTGGGGGTTTGGCACCGTTCTCTAAAGCCTTCGAGGAGGCTGCAAAAGCGTTAAATAGCCTCACCTGACCTCCTCCAGCAAAGCCAGGCTCTGCATCCTTATTTAGGGACATACATCACCTCCCCAGCTTTCCCTCCGGCGCTGGGGGTGGAGCAGAGAAGTGAAATGTCGTGAGAGGGGGAAAAA